>JBAMBO010002154.1:0-37679 GCA_037044535.1 Lordiphosa magnipectinata | reverse complement strand
CCAATGTCTTTGTGCGGCAGGCACCATGGCGTTACTAAGCTATGGAGACAGCATGGTGGGTAGAGTGATCAACAGTAGCACGGACTATATGATCCCAAAAACCAACTTTACAGGCGCATCAGCATTACTGGGACCAGAAGACTGTACAGGACTGGCCCAGAAAGCAATGCACCTATTCACAGACGGCTCAAAGATGGCCTCAGAAGTCAGAGCCGCCATATACTGCGATGAGCCGGAATTGAGGCTCTCCTATAAACTGCCAGACCACAATCCTTTTCGCACTAAGGAAAGCAGCGCAATTGACAGAACAATACACACCAAACAATCAAATAAACATTTACGTTGACAGCCAAGCGGCAATCAAAGCAATGCAGAGACACACTATTAACTCCAAATATGTTCTGGCAAGCAGGGAGGCAATAGATTCCCTCAGCACCTCAAGAAAGGTGCCAATCTATTGGATTCCCAGCCACCGGGGCATTGATGGAAACGAAATGGCTGACAGTCTACCAAAAGCTGGAACCTTACTAAGCCAAAAAGCAACACTTAACATACCTATCTCAGTACAGACGCTATACAGCAAGATTGAGGAGATAGCAGAGAAAGAAGCAGAGGAAAAGTGGATGAACACAACCGGCTGCAGAATCTCAAAAACTATGTGCAAGACAAGAGACAAAAAAGTCACACACTATATGTTTTTTTTTTTTTTTTTTTTTTTTTTATTTTTATATAATTCAGTAATAATTTGCTTAATCTAAATAAACAAGAGATATGTGTATGTTGGAGTAAAGATGCAATGTCCCGCATCGAGCTCTCAGCATCTATGATTAACTTAAATATATAGTATTCTTTTTAGAGAAAAAATGAAAATTACAATTTTGTCCAAACGAAATGATACAAAAATAACATAAATTTTAGAAGTGTAATGAAAAATTTTTCAAAAAAAACATTACATATATGATTATTTACAAATAAGATAAAAGGTTAAAACAAATGGTGCAAACTAAGATTATATGTTTGTATATATGTATATAGGCTAATCCTGTCGCCACCAAAATTTTTTGGACTTTATTGTTTCTAAGGCTGTAACGTCTTTGGAAGATATGCTTGTGTCGAATCTGAATTCGTTTTGTTCTGGTGTAGAAGACTTAATAGTTTTGTCTGTAGCCCTGCGATTTCTATGGTACAATATAGGCACACAATTTTCATTTTGCACCATATGATGCTTATCCAGGTAAGTAAAGCCCTCTGGTGGGATGAATCCTAGTTCCAGTGTTTTTTTAATGTAGTCCTCATTGGCGTAGAATGGTCCATATAAACATTTTTGAATGTGGCTCCTTATAAGGTTGATTAAATAGTTGTCGATCCTGTAAACGTTAGCTGTGTTATACAAATAACTGTTTGGGTAGAACTTCGTATAATCGCTTTGTGGGGTCCTGTAGAGCGATGTGCAGGCTCTGAGGCATTTACGTTCAAAGATTCGTATCCTTTCCATATATGATGGCGAAATGTTAAACCATATATAGGCCTTATTAAGCACTGATACATTATTATTTTAACTCGAGCCGATATGTGCTGTGAGTAGAATAGATTTCTATATATGTGAAATGCTTTAGTTGCTCGATCCAATTGTTTATTGATGTGGTTGTTGAAATACAAAAGTTTGTCCAAATGAACTCCCAGGTATTTAACTGTATTATATTTGGTTATTAATACGTCGCTTGTGTTTGATTTAATGCCAAACTTTTTCCAGTTTTTCCTTACGTCTTGATTACACTTTTTAACTGGTGGTCTGAAAAGAATGGTCTCACATTTTTCTGTATTAATTTTTAGGTGCCAGTTGACTGTGTATCTTTCGATCCAATTATAGTTTTTTTGTAGATTCAAGTTGATTCCCCTTATGTTGTTGTCTGCGTGGTATATGACGATATCGTCAGCAACTGATATTATGTTGTCTATATCTTACTTATTAAGCCCAGGATAAATATGTTGAATAGTATTGGTGAGTTCACCGTTCCTTGTTGCAGTCCATTTTCCATTTTAAAGTTTTGAGAACTATTTTTTTTGCTGTTAGAGATAACGAATTCTTTGTTACTTATCATGTTGTATATAAGTATTATGAGGTGCATCGGAAAATCGTATTGAATCAATCTAAATATTAAACCTTCAATTCATAGCCCATCGAAAGCTTTTTCAAGATCTATGAGGCATGCACCTGTGCAGTATTTCTTTTGCCAGTTCCAGTTGACGTATGAGACGAGGCATTGGATAGCATGTATAGTAGAGTGCTTGTATTTGAAACCAAACTGCTTTTCATTAATTAAATTGTTTTCGTTACAAAATGTGATTATGTTGTTGTTAACACATGCTTCAAAAACCTTACTTATGTTAGGCAAAAGACTTATTGGGCGTAAGTTGCCTATCACAGTCGGATCCTTATCTTTTTTAGGTATAATTATGGTTTTAGCTTGCTTCCAATTCTTCGGAAAGTAGGCGTTGTTTAGCATATTGTTGAACAGTGATCCATATTCCAGCACCATCACAAGTGGTAAATTTTTTAAAACAATATTTGGTATTCCGTCAAGTCCAGAGGAGAGTTTAGCCGGGAGCTTTTTGAAAACGTTGATAATGGTGTCTGGAGTAGCGAAGTAGTTTTCTGCTTGGTCGTCATCTAGCATATTGGATTTCTTATTTTCGCTGAATTCACTTTTCGTTTCTTGATGAGCATCAATTCTAGTTTTTATGTGTAAAAAAATTTGTTGAAGCTCAAGGAAACAATATTGTGAGTCTCACACACTATATGCTACAGCTCCAAAGAAGAGACTGTAGACTAGGGTGTCCCAAAAAATTTTTTTTTTTAAATTTTCGCGGGTGCTCAGGCATTTTCTGAAAGCTTTTAGGGGTAAGTATTTTTGAGGTTTTTTTTCAGATTTTTCGGAAAACGGTAAGAGGTCGCGCAAGTAAAATTTTCCCCAAAAACCGGGTTTTCCGTACTGTTTTTGAATTTTACTTATAACTTTGTCAATAATCAAGATTTTCTTAGTTTTTAAATCAGCATTTTTCAAGAAAAATGTCAAAATTGTACTTTTATGAGCATAAACGATAAGTTTTCGCTATGCTTTTGCTCATTTAGGTACCATTTATTAAATTTTTTCGAAAATTTTGCATAAATTTTGTAATAAACGCTTTAAAACTCTTAAAATTTCTATGAAAATCTAAAAAACTAGTGATGCAGTTTAAAAGATGGGTAAATTTTAAAATTAATTAAAAAAAAATCATTTTAATTTGCCCTCACCGTTCCAGAGTTATACTCTTTTAAAGCAGACACCCTACTGTAGACTGCTTATAACTGACTGGTCACTGTCTAGCAGTTGCTCAAGCGAAAAAGCTAGGCATCGCGACAGCGGACACCTGCAGGAAATGTAAGGAACCTGGAGTCATAGAAACTCTGGAACACTTTATCTGCAACTGCCCAGCGATCGCTAAGACAAGATTAAGACATCTTCACTCGCCAAGTCTCACCTCTCTTGAAGAGGCGGCAAGGAAATCTGCCAAACAACTATTGGTCTTTGCCAAAACGTCAAAGAACGCCAGAAAAACCACCCGGCCTCACTAAAGACCGTTAGGTCTATGTGTGGCCCCTACAAAGGGCCAGCCGGAACTACCTACCTACCTGGGTTGTTATTGTGCGCAACGAAACATGATTTTTCTCACAAATTGAGCTTCGATTATTATTACTCGTGAGAAGCAAACGGGATGTTTGTTTTTAAATAATCATTGCATGTGCATTGAATGATCGAGTGTGCTCAAAAATCAGATACACGCTCCCGTCTCCAGGCCAAAGGGGTTTTTGTTTATCACATGAATTTAGTGAAATATCACACATTTCCTTCCGTTCAGCTCACAGCTCTGACATAATTCAATTGCATTTCATGCCATTTAATGTAACTTTTAAGCAATGCGATTATCATTCAGCATTTCCCCATCCAGTCTCACCCCACACCCCTCTCTCTCAATCTCTCTCACACATAATGCAATTGCAGTTCAGCACATTGGAACTCTGTACAAAAACAACACGGAGTGATGACCCCACGTACTGACTGAATAAAAACATACAAATGTGCATACAAAAAAAGAGCTCTACAAAAACGAGAGCAAACGCCACAGTCAAGTGGAGAATTACTGAAATTAATTTTGAAACATGCTTGCAACTTTAATGAGATTTGTATTTTATGTGTGCGTGTGTGTGCGAGGGTGTGCTTCAATTTTGTGGCGTTAGTGGGTTAAGCGGCTTATGTTGTTGCTAAGTGGCAAAAGAGCAAACCACCGAATGGTAAAAAGCATAATTAGTTGCATGCTTCAGCATCAAAGCTGCCCGCCACCCCAGCTCCCCTTGACGAGCGTCCAGCAGCCATTTGGTCAGTCAGCGGATTTTTCAGAGGATGAACAGAAATGTGAAACAAATGGGAAAGTTCTTTGGATTTTTTCCAATGAATGTAAATGGAATTTGTTAAGGGGCTAAAGAGAATTATATTAAAATAAGCACGTAATGAGCTGGCATGGTGAAAGTGACGAGTTTTATTTGGTACCTGATGGGAACTTGCCAGAGCAAACAATCAGCCCAACTAAAAAATCTAGAAAGGCGTTTCTAGAAACGAGGGTGAGTTCATAGGACCCTTAACTGTTCACTGTCATCGATTAAAAGACATCATAATAAGTTTCAGACTGAAAAAAGCGCAATCCGACACACAAGGAAAGATGAGGTGGTCTTTATAATGCTATTTCGTTTCATCAGTAGACTTCGCCATGATTCCTGAGAATTGGGGGGTTGAAATGGGGGTCAATTAGCCTCGATCAGTTCGACTCGTTATCTCCTCGTAGTGTGCCTGGGTAAGGCTGAGTCTACACTGTTCGATGCATGAGACATGATAAGCCTTATTGAGCCTGCTTAAGAATGAGAATAGTCTTATCTGGGCGGAGTTGGTCGCTACCAAAAAGCTGGAGTACCGCTGTTTCTACCAATTTCCCTTCGCGGAGAAAGTTTGGGACATCCCAGCCCGACTTAAAGCTGTCTGTCACCAATATGGTGACCATGGCCTCAGCCAGAGATAGCATTTCCTGGGTGTGAATGGTAGTCTGAGGTAAAGTTTTTATTTATGCGTCAATATTCATGTTGTGTCCTTTAAATGAATTCGAAACGCTTCTCGTAAACCGCAGTTTGCTCGGAGCTCTTGGACTGAACACATTGGGAATGCCACCTTAAATTCTACTTCTACTACTTAGATTTCTTGCATAATTTTCAAGTTGGAGTTCCGTGCTTGGTGCAACTGTAATTTAGTGTTCAAATATGTCTTGGGGCCCGATTTCTTTTCTTCCACATAATTGCCATGTGCCAGATAAACTTACAATTTACTCTCTTATTTGTTAGTTTATGTGACAGATAATTCTATGTAAAAGAAGTGAAATCAATCCCTTCGTGAAAACAAAGTGTTTATCAATCGATTTTAAAACAAAACTGGCTTATTAAAATCAAATATGATCTGTCTTGCAATCTATCGTATGCAATCTCTGTGCAATATCTCCCATTTAAAACGAACGCTCAGCCCTGGCGAAGAGGAATGTAGCTGAAGCTCGCAGCAGTGTATAATTAAGATGACAGCAGTAAGCTAGGGTAAAGGGTAACTGAGATAAGCAGTAAGGTTGATGCATTAAGTCCTTTCTCGATGGACCCGACCAATTGGTACCAAAAGGTGATGGAAATCATGCTGCTTTGAATGCTTCGATCCATATGAAACACCCATCTGTGTGACTTTATCATCTTGTTCTGGAGTATTCCGAGCGGTATTATGTTCGTCTAATGAACCTGATGCTCTGGTGAGAAGAACAACCTGACCTACGTGGTACAAAACTCTGAAATCGGAAAGGCGCAGTTGCAAAAAAACAAAAAAAATATTGGCCACAAGCCGAGCTTCCCTCAATCTCTTGGCGTGTGTGCTTATAATTTGCATACAAAGTGAATGTATGTATGTTTGTTTGTTTGCTCATTCACCGGTTTCGAACTGGTTCAAAAGTGGCTGAGTGCCATATCTTTGAAATTATTCGAGAAACTATTTGGTGTTACAGTTGGTTAGGTAAAATTACATGTTTTCCGGGCTCCAAACAAGCCAGCTGAACCGGTTGAAAGTAGATGAAAGATTGGTCTGTAGGTTAACATTTTACATATCTCGTAAATTATTTAAGCTATGAACTGGAAATTTGGTGTGTGGATTGGAAATATGTTGTTGGAAAACTGGTAACGAACAAGTTTTGAGGAGCTCAAATATTAATATCGATTTGCAGCCAGTTCAAAGTTGAATATAAACGCTCTCATAAGCGTCGCCGGATATAAAGCTAGTAATAAATAATGTTATATTTTCTCCGAATTAATTTATGTGCCGGGTTACATGCTTATCGTTGTTTCCAACGGATAAACAATCCTTTTACTATACTGAACGTCACTTGAATAGGTTCAGCATGTTTCCATTATTTATTTGTATCTCTTTACCAATCCAGTGGAAGTGAAGAGTTTTAATGTGCGTTTAATGTGGGTGAAAAAACTAACTGCAACAAGTAACGGCTAATTTATAATTTTTGCTTTTCTTTAGTCACTTGAATAGGTTCACAGTCTTAGTTATATCCAAATTATCGATGTCGATGTCGATGTCGCTCAGTTCACAAATAATTTAGTAAATTAAGACAATAATTTTTGAAATGGGAAGTGGCAACTGCCCGACAGAGGTGGAAAAGGGCAAAAAAAAGTGCTTTCAAATAAATGCAATTTGATCCAAAGAGAAATTGCGACCAAAATAGCAAGAACTCAATATGTAGTGGGTGATTTCTTACATAACGCATCCCAGTATGGTCAAATCATGAAACCACGCACTGATGAAGCCACTACCCCAGCCGAAAGACGAACCATTCTTAGGGCTGCTTTGAATTCTCATGACTTAAGTGCGAGAATTAGAGCAAAATATTTCGCTAAAGCCAGCTCATCCACGGTTGTGCTGAGCACAAAGGACACCAAAAACTCTTAAAAAAAAAAGAAGCACGCCTATTGTTTGCTCGTGAACTCATGGCTTGGAAGATGGAGTGGAATAACGTTGTTTTTCCGGACGGAACAAAATTTAACCTCAATGGGCTAGACGGCTTTAACTATTAGTATCGTGATTTACGAAAGTCAGAGCATCACTTAAGTCGTCGCGGTTATGGTTTGGGGAGCAGTTTTCTATTACGGTAGAGGATATATTCAAATTGTCCTGATGTTTGTAACGCATAGAAGTAATCGTCTCCGACCGAATACAGTAAATATATGTATTCTTGGTCAGAATGACGAGCTGAGTGGATATAGCAATGTCCTGGTGCACATTTGTCGGAACCGGCCGGTCGAAAAAGTAGTTTTAGTAAGAAAAACTTGTTTGTCTTCTACGCGAACGTCCCCAAACCTCGTATTCTTAATTTTTTATGCTTTCACATAATTCCACCAAGTTTTACAACGGACAACTATGTAGTATAGCTGCCATTCAAAACATAGTACTGAAAAAAAGTCTTAGTAGAAAAAATTTTTTTGTTTTTAATGCTATCGCCCCTAAACTTGTTACTGATTAATACTATATGCTACCACACAATTCTGCCAAGTTTGATCCAAATCGGATGACAATAGAATATAGCGGCCATAGGAGCGATCGCACAGTGGTCGGACCGACATAGGCCAAAAAAAAGGATGTTTGACTTTTGACGCCAAATCTGCCTCATCGAGTTATACATAGATCACAGTTGCAAAAGCAATTATTTCTTTGGTTTTGCTTCACACGTTCGTTAAGAGCATATTACGAAATCTTATTTCGTATCTTATTTTCCTTTTGAGAGTAGTTAGATATAAGGAATAGGATAGTACACTGCTCGCCACTTGAATAGGACACCCTGTATGCTCTCTTTAAAACTGCTCGTAACTCGAAAACGAAATGGTAGAATAACGGTATTTTTTGCATACTATCTTTGTGCAAGCATTCTTCGCTCTTTCTGGTATATTCCAAGTTTTGGAATAGAACCGTTATAAAGTTGTTTGCACTTTATGTGAGCATTCGCAAAAATTCAATGGAATTTTTGCGCCACTTGAATAGAACATGCATTTTATTTGGTCGGTATCGTTGACACGTGCACACAAATTTTGGTTTACTTAAAGTTTTTGCTTTAATTGAAGTGTATATAAAATTTAAAAAAATTAAAATGGGGCGTGGCACTTCATTATCTGAGTCGGAGAAAAGAAAAATCCAAGCTTACAAGGATTCTGGCCTTTCTATTGCCAAAATAGCAAAAAAAAAGTCGACAGGAGCCGTCACGCCATAACAAATTTTTTAAATAATGAGGCTAATTATGGTAAAAACATGAAGGGCCGCACCCACAGTGTGCTTACCATCGCGGACAAGCGACTTATATTAAGAGAAGCTTCCAATTTGCACGACTCTTTGGCCAAGATAAGGGAAAAATGCAACGTTAAAGCAAGTTTGACAACCATGCGTCGTGTTATTAATAATGCTACACACCTGAAGAGACTAAAAATCAAGAAGAAGCCACCTCTTAACCCGGCTCGGAAGTTACAACGCCTTGATTTCGAGCGCGCACATGTCACCTGGACTTCGGAGTGGCAACGTATTGTCTTTTCGGACGAAAAAAAAGTTTAATTTGGAGGGCCCCGATGGCTACAGCTACTATTTTCATGATCTTCAAAAAGAACCACACCATCTTGATAAGTTGCACAGCAGTGGTATTATGGTATTATGGTATGGGGGGCCATTTCCTATTATGGCACCTGTGAGCTTAAATTTATTCCAACCACCATGAATGCGTTGTGTTATAATGGTATATTGAAAGAGGCCTTTCCACACTTCCAAACTCTTTTTGCAAATTTAAAATGGATTTATCAACATGATAATGCCCCTATACAAACGGCCCGGATTGTTAAATCGTATATAGCGAGCCAAAACGTGGAGTTATTAAACTGGCCACCCTATTCACCGGACTTGAATATCATTGAGAATGTGTGGGGATGGCTAACACGTGAAGTATATGGATCAGGTCAGCAATATTCGAGCGTTCCCGAACTAATTGCAGCTATCGCATTAGCATGGGGCTCGATATCGTTGAATTATTTGGGAAAATTGTATACATCCATTCCAGACCGAATGTGTGAGGTTTTGGAGAAAAAAGGAGGCTCAACACACTATTAAAAACTTTTTTTGATTTAAAAACATGTTAGTAATTTCTTATTTAAGTAATATTGTTATTTGAAAAGGATTAAAATATTCTTAAATGGTTTTTAGATAAAGTGTCCTATTCAAGTGGTGCAAAATGAAGACTCCAAAATTTGTTAATTATTGGTTAACAATGTTTTTTGTATACTTACAACATTTGAATAATTTTGTAATTTTCGTCTAATTACTACATTTAAATAAACTTTATAAGAAAACGAAAATTATTTTCCTAGATGGCTTGGTTTAGCAGCAATTAACTATAGAAAATCGACTTTAGAGGTGTCCTATTCAAGAGGCGAGCAGTATATATATTAAGCCACCAGGTTCTAACTTTAAAATTGTGGCTGTTGCAGTTTTTTGCGGTTTAAGGTGGTAGGGGGTATATTTTCAAAATCTGAAACAAACTTGATCTGGGTACGGTATACACCTATGTGCATGCCAAAATTTGTGTCTCTATCTCTTATAGTCTCTGAGATTGACGCGTTCATACAGACAGACAGACAGACGGACAGACGGACATGGCTATATCGACTCGGCTGCTGATGCTGATCAAGAATATATATACTTTATAGGGTCGGAGAAGCTTCCTTCTGGCTATTACATACATTTGCACAACTTCATGATCCCCTTTTCCCATTTTTAATGGGAACAGGTTATAAAGAGTGAATAATCCATTTTTCATTTTCAAATAGCTGCCATTTCTACAAAAAAAAATTTATTTTTTTTCTGGAGGTTCATTTCCCGTTTTCGTTTTTTATTTCGGATGCGGTATATTCCCGCAATCGTGCGAACATTGGACATACTTTTTTTTTGGAGACCCGCCTTTGGAGGCCGAGAACTTTTTGAAAACCCCTCGCATTCACACATTTTTAATTTTGTATGTTATTTTATGAATTGCCCTTTACGCGTTTTCTTTTCATGATTTTTTAATCTGTCCACACAAGCGTTGGTGATGGCAAATTCGGAGTATTTTTGGACAGTCCTTTTGAAAGAGTGCAACTGAAAATTTACAATAAATTAATATTTATTATTGAAATTCATTCCAAGCTGTGTTTAAAGGAAAAAAGCTTTTAGCAACATTAAGCCAGTCAGCAGCTGTACATGGAATCTGTAATTAATTAAAATAAGTATAACTTAATTCGTTTCAAAATAAATCATTATCAAGCTCCGGATCGGAACAAAGTTTGGAGAATGCAGTGTTTTTTTGCTCTGCGGATTTGGAAGCAGATGAGTTTGCTCTGAGACTCACAGTCCGATAATGAAGCGTCGGAAACCAATACTGAATTATATGCAGAAACATGTTTTATTAAAGTCAGTGTCAGAAGCCATGACTGCAATAAACACCAAAAAATCTGACATATGGGCTGAATTCAGTGATTATTTCGCGACCAGTTTGCGCAAAATTGATCGACTCAATCCGCACAGTGAAGTCAATTGGATGAACTTGACCAATTTGAAGGAGAGGAGAATGTATTCACAGAGTATGAGACTCTGAAGGATTATCAAGACACTTTAAAGTACTGCATTAAATCCATGTTTGAAATCTATTACAAATAATTTTTATTTTATCGAAAATAGTTGTGGAAACTTTAAACGCGATTTTCAGGAAACCATGTTTTTCAAACATGCTCGCACGATAGGTCAAGTTTTTCGGGACTGATTTTGATGACGCAGAATTAACGACGCTATCGTGTGAACCTCAATCATTGCCGAAACAATATTTTTTAACTATTTTTTTTGTACACTTGACTAAAAAACCCCATTTTTAATGGGAACAGGGTATAAAAACTGAAAAACAAATTTTTCATTTTCAAATGGCTGCCATTTCTACAAAAAAAATGGCACCTTCTTTAGAGGCCCAGAACTTCTTAACCGCAACATAAATTCACTTTTGTTAAATTTTGTATTTTTCTTAGTTCATTGCCCTACCAAATACAAAAAACAGAATTAAGAAATCTTTAAGTTTTCTTTCCACGATTTTTTAAAAATTACGTAAAATTCGGCGGTCTAAACTAGAAGACCTCCTTAAAGTATACAAGTCCGGCCGACAATATGAAAACAAAGATTCATTCATTGATGCAATTAAGGAAAATGGAACTAAAATTTTGCTACAAATGTTGGAAAACCTGTACAACTCATTACAAAACACAATTTATGAAATTATTTTATTTACAGACAAAATTGGATGTGAAACAATGAATCAATGGCGTTTTTTTTTTAAATATTATTATGAACCTATTCAAGTGATCAAAAAATATGGACAAAAAATTGATCCTAATCCCGAAAATATTTCTGTTCAATTACTATGAATAATAAAAAGGTTTTTTTTTTTTGCCAGAATTTGCACATGCAGTTGCTGTTACATTGACACTTTTAAATGGTAGAGATGATGAACCTATTTAAGTGACGTGCAGTGTATTTTGCCTTAAATGATCTTCCGTACATTTGATTAAAAAGTTTGCAACTCCTTCAACCCACTTTACACACTTTGGTTAATTAATTTTCCAAAAATATACCCAAAACTCTCACAATGCAACTATCGATATATTCATATGTACATCTCTAGTATATGTGTGTCTCCTGCAGGATGTGCCAGTTACCAGCTCCTTTCATTACATATCCCTTTCACATTGTCCCTCGCTTAAAAGCTGTTTGTCACTTGACTCTCTCACCGAGAGTTGCCGGCAAAGTAAAAAGCAAACTAAGGCAAGAAAATTGAATTCGACTAGAACAGGAGGGGATATCAGTGGAAATGGGAAAACCGAATAGCAGGGAGGGAGAGAGAGAAAAACAAAAAAGTGAATTAGTGGGCAAAACTAAAACTAAAAACTCAGCAAGATTAATAGGAACACGTAAAATGTAATTATTTTCCTGTACTTGTGCTATTTGTGCACACACACACACACACAGACACTGAGCGTGAAACGGGGGAAGAGGGAGTTGGCCTGACAACTTTGAGTATTTTTCCAGCAGGAGCAAGCAGGACTAAGGACTCAGTGCGCTACTCTTCATGTGTGTTTCGCCCCAAGTAGTTTTCTTGTGTAATTATAATTGCATAATTTATTTATAATATGATTTTCATGCTGTTTTCCCTCGCACACACACACACCACACACCACACACACACTCTGCTGGCGAGGGGCAGCAGCTTAGTTTATGTATTACCAAATGCAGCGCAGACATGTGACTGGCCTCGCCATGCCCACCCTTTTGGGCCCGGCCAAAATGCCTAAAGGATGAAGTGAAACGTTCTCCAACCAACACACAGACACTCTCTGAACGTCACCGACCGGGGGACAACTACGTGCAAGTGCTTCAAGTTCATTATGTCTGGGCATATAAATTTCACTTGGCCACAAACCGAAATCGGAGTCAAATGGCTCCGGAGGCATTTAGGTGTATAATGTGCCACGTGCACACCGAAAGTATGACAAAGAATTGGTCTGGGGCTTTAATTTCGTTACTTCGGCTACATGGCGACCGTGACACAGGCGAGTTGTGCAACACTGGCCACGTATTAAGCGTACAGATAATCATAAAAATATATCAACAAACTTATTTGCCAGCAGCCAGAGCTCCGGGCGTGACAAGGCATGCAAATGCAGTAAGAAAACACAAACAGGGCGCGGGTGGGGGTGGGGGGCGGGGGACAACAGGTAGCGGTAATTGAAACAAAAGTTGTAACCAAGAAACTGAAGCATACGTTGCGGCGCCTTAAAAACCCATTTTCCAACTGTTGACACGTGCCGCATCGTGCCGCGGCCTGCCCCCCACGCAGCCACTCCCCCCCCATCCCCCCGCCGACTGAAAATCACGCGAAGTAAACAACGTGAAATGAAAGTCATGCGTCGCATTTTAAAACCCAGCATTGTCCCAGGACACGTTCCCGTTCCCCATGTACTCCCGACAAGAGATGCGCATAATTTAAAAGACAAATTTGCGTCGCCCGAGTATGAGATGAGCCCGCCACTGAGGGATGGTGCAGTCGGAGGGTGCCAGTGGTTGAGGTGATGCATCTGTAAATACGCCTCATTATTGTTACTGTGCTCCTAACTGCGGTCGCCCTGCCCCAGCCCACGCCCCCGGTTGCAGCTCCAGCCATTCGTCACGTCGCATGTTTTGTTTCTCGTGCAGCGAACCGGAAATGGCAACAAAGCACAATGCAATTTAATAAATGCCGGAATCACGTGAAGGTGTTAAGCAAAACATTTCAACCAATGGTCCCCGCCACGTCCAAGATGATGATGAAGAAGAAGCGGACGTAATTGAAATACCCGGGGAGGGGATGAGCTGACGAGCCGAGGTCAGTTGCATGCAAATCACATTATGGGGGAAAATTATAAGCTTGTTGCCAGCTGCCTGAAAGTAAGGCCATCTTCTCTTAAACTCAGCGCCGGTCACAGCGTTGTCGCACGTTGTTGTTGTAGCTTCCACAACTGTGTCTGAGTCGCGCTGTCATTAACTAGCCTGGAGTAAACAAAGTGCTGCTAAATTATGCACTGCATCAGACAGTGTAAAGAAAGGTGAAGAAGAAACTAAAAGAGATGACCATAGCATTAGCAAAGCAGGTCAGATTTTACAATCCTCTAAGAACCAACCAATAATATATCATTTCATTCCTCTGGCACCAAGCAAGCACCTTCGAACTTATCAACACGCTTTGCAGTCAACGGCGCGGTTATTTGTCATATCTCCTTTTAGCTTTGAGGCAGAATCTTTCACGAAGCAGTAAACCAAAATTGCATAAAAGTGGATGAATCGGAACTAGCCTGTTATAAGGAACTGTTTTAAATACAGATTGAGGGATGGAAGCATCTCCAGCGCTATGAAATGTATATATTCTTCGGCAGATCAAGCTGATTTTTAATTTATGCCAAACCCTCGGACTCCATCGCAATTTGTAAAAAACGTCATATCTCTTTTAGTTTTGTAGATAGATAATTATAATTATAATTCATAGCTTTTAGACATACATATTTAGTAATCAGCACTATTTATCAATCCGCCAGGAGTTTGGCAAATATCGGATGATCTATAGTCAACTTATACGCAAAAGAAAGTTCGCAGCGGCAGTACAGCAGCAAAATACAAACTGAGCATATGCTTTCGCATATTTAAATGTGTTGCATACTTACAAGTTGTAAGTTACAACACCTCTGGCTGGAAATATTTCCTTTTTTGTGTTATTTGTGTAGTAAATTTAGAGAAAAACTAACACAAATAGTCAAATCGTTAAAAGTGTTACAATTCACTGAAAATCCTTGACGTGGTAGGCAGTCAAAGTTAGTTTGTGCTGCTATTCGCCTTTTAAATTATGTACGTTAAGTTCAATCTTTTAAGCATATCTGGTCAACATTAAGTTTCCTATTCAGATTATTGGCAAAAATTTGACATATCTACCCCACAGTGCTGCGGGCAGGATTGACTAGTATTTCCCAACTGTATTTTGAAATAGGAAGCCTATATTGAAGGAGTCTGGCGCAGGGTAATTAATTCGTACATTCTGTAGTAGTACATGCAAATGAAAAGAAATACACTAAATCTCATGATTAGTTAACTCAAATATTTCTGCAAAGTGGCCTGGATAGAGTGATCCCTACCCTAGCCTAAGATACTTTTGTACAATTGTCAAAAGAAACTGCCCATTTTGTTTCATTTGTAATTCAAAATTAATAAATCAAAAGTAGTTTTTTTTTCTTTTTTCAAATTAAATTATTGATTCATCAACATTATTAATAAACTAAATATTTTGGAAAAGAATCAAGCCCGTATTTTTGCGCGAGAGTTTTGTTTGACCCCCTTCCTTAGGCAGGTGTCTGCTTTGGTGACTCTTCGACTTGCCCTTATCCAGTTTTTTTTCATCTCACCCATTTCTACAAGAACTACTTTTAAGTGTAGTTTGGATTGGTGATCTCAAAAATCGATATCGAACATTTTTTCATGGCAACGTTTTTTAATAATGAATTTTGTTCAGTTTTTCGGTAGGTGCACTTACATTTTTAGCCATATCTAGCTACATAATTGTCAGATGAAGTCAAGCAAGACATGAATCAGAAGGTAATTGAATTGTCAAGAATCGCCCAAACACTGGGCGGTTAAGTAGTAAATGGATTAAGTAGTTTGAATACAATGATCGAAAATATTTTTAAAAAATCGTTTTTTTGTTCGAAAATTCAGAAACTTTCATTTTTAATAACCAAAGTCTATCATTTGACGACAAATACAAATAGAACCCGCACATCAAAACACTACAGAACTCACTTAACAAGTCACTAAACATAATGAAATGCCTATCAAACGAAAAATTTAACTGTCATCCACACCCTTTAGTCCAAATAGTCAGAAACATTTGCTTAGCAAAAATAGACAATGGCTACCAAAAACAACATTAAAACCAATAAAAACTTTATTGAATACGGCACTACGAATTGCATTAGGAGCATTTTATTCAACACCAATAAACAACCAATATTTCGAAGCTAACGTACCCACAATTGAAACAAGAATCAAACAATTACAAGCCAAACTATTTAACACAATAACGCATTCATATGACACGCCCCTGAGAAAAGAACAAAACCAAAAGATTCAGGACCTCTGCCCTTCACAAATCTATAAATGTTTGCTCTACATTAGATATAAAGCCCTGTGAAACCAAAGTTCTGTCTTTGTGTCCCCTGGCACTTTAAAGAAGAATCAATAGATACGCACCTTAGATCCTTTATTAAATCTAATACGGGCAAAGACATCTTCTTAAGAGAATTCAACGAAACAAAACACAAATTAAGTAACCATACATTTATATACACCGACGGATCTTAAAACAAAGAAGTAACAGGATATGCATTAACCACTGAGAAGGAAGTTCTTAAGCTCGCGACTTTGCCCAGCTACTCATCTGTGTATACTGCAGAGATAATAGCTTTTCTAAAAGCAGTACAAATAGCAGTAAAAAAAACAGCTGTCAGCTGTATCAGCTGTCGATGCTATTCAGAACATAAACAATTCGTCCTTTTATCCAGCAACCATAAGAACTCTTTTAATTAGGTACTTCCCAAAAATTAAAATCCTTTGGATACCCAGTCATGTTGGAATATAATGCTGACGAAACAGCGAAAAGAGCAACAACATCACCTCTAATTACATCCTCAATCATTAATAAAACAGACATTAATAGATACATAAAACACGCCTTTTCAAATATTAACATAAGCCTAATAAAGCACACTTCACTCTGGTCCTTAAATCCGAGTAAAAACAATATCGACCACTACCTCAAGCAGACAGAAATCAGTCGCTTACCAAGAAAAGAACTGGTAAAACTTATCAGACTTCGACTTGGACATACAAGATTCACCCACGAATATCGGCTTTTACAAAATAATGGTAACAACTGCCACCTCTGCAACACAAATGAACCTCTCACAATAGATCACGTACTAAACGAGTGCATTTCACTGCAAAGCCAAAGGAACAGCTTCTCCAACCGAAACCTAACCTCCTTTCTTACAGATCCATCTCCAAAAAACCTTCTAGATATAATAACATTCCTTAAATCATCTAATATTATTCACTTGCTCTAATTAGTATTTCTTTCAATTCTATATTTATCTATAATCTGTTACTTTAAGCTTAAGTCCTTCTTTATATCCTGTAAATTCAATTCACCTGTAAAAAATCATTAGAATCAGCCGAAAGCCACAGTAGCTATGATTGTCCCCCCCCTTTATAGCTTAAGTTTTAACTATAAGCATACAGTATTTAAATAAATAAATAAATAACCAAGGAAAAAAAAAAAAAAATTATTGTATTTTTTCCCATTTAAGGGGGGATTTTCCATGTACAACTTTTTTTTTATATATGTATTATAATATCGCCCTAAATGAATTTTTTGAAATTCGAAATACTTTAGAAGATATAGCCATTTTTGTCGAACAATGTCTTCGCTAAAACGAGTCATTTTTGAGTAAATACATTTCGAATAAATAAAGCTGAGCAATAACGGCTGGTTCTTGAATTTGAATGGTAACATGCTGTCGCCAATCCTAAAAATATTGATTTTGATGGGCATTTCGATTGGCCGATTGCCGACTAAACCGCTCAGAAACTAGAGCTGCGGCCGCATCTAAAGAAGGCAGAATGGCAGGCAGAGCAGAGAGAGCTGCTGCTGAAATCTGTTTTTTTTTTGAAGATGAGGAAGGTCCGCTATATGCAGCTGGCATCGCCGACTAATATTTGTAAGTATATAATATCTGTAATATTTTTGGTTACTTTCAAAACAACTTTTCGGACTGCCAAGCCACTTTTCTCCAGTTCTACTTAACCGATTTAGATGAAACAATATGCAGAATTGCAGAATTGTCACCATTCTCGAACTGCATTTTTACATTTTTGATTTATTTTTTTTTTTTTTGCAAAAAAATTACTTCAAACTTTAAACGCATTTATCTCGAAACCACGTTTTCCGAACTGGCGGCCATGATATCTCCAGTTGCGCTTAACCGATTTTGATGAAACTAAGTGAAATCGACGCAGAATTGTCACCATTCTGCTCTGACCCTCAATCATAGTTTTAAAAAAATTTTTACAATTTCTTTTTTAGAATAAACTACAAAAAAAAGGGTTAAAAATCGGATTTTCATTTTTCAACGGCCGCCATTTTGCCAAAAAAAAAATCACAAAATTTTGTTCGAGGTTCTGAACTGATTATAGCCCCGTTTTTACTTTTCATTTCAGACAACCTGGAGACGAGAAATCGTGGCACTATACCTTTTCTTTGGACCCCCCACTTTGACGGTCGAAAACTTTTTGAACAGCCCTCTTATCGAAGCAGAAAAATTTTTGTTTGTTTACTTTAATCTGTTTGTAACACAATAAAAAAAAACAGAATTGGAAAAACTCTTTGCGTTTTCAAATAAGATTTTTTTTAAAAAAGGTCCAAAAAACAGCCTTGACATGGAGAATCCCCCCTTAAGAATTGCACTTTAACGAAGATAGTAAGGTATTGGTGAAGAAAAGCTATGCATAAACATAGTAACTGGATCAATTTGAGTGGAGGAACTAATAGTCAAATTTGAGGTAGTGTGTCGGCCTGCTGTGCGGAAGGCGTGGGCTCGATCCCGCCTCAAACCATCTAATAAAAAGATTTTTCTTTCTTTAGAAACTAGCTTTTACACATGCGGTCACCTTCACCAGCTATTGGCGCCAGCTATGTAGTAACTATTTTATTTTATTATAACCATTTTTTCATGGCAAATAAACGTAGAGTTCTACAATCTCATTTTAAGCCAACCCAGAAACATTATAGCAAAACCGGAAACCAAAGAGATAATTGTGAGCCAACTATTCGAGTATTGTTGACTCATCAAAAAGACACAGTAAATGGAAATTCTATTCATTATCGAAAATAAAGAGATTTGTTAATATTTGAAATGTTTTAAGTATCCAATCTTCAGCTATACAACCTCAGAAAAAAACTGAAACTTGTTGTGCGGTAAAGAATTTCAATCCCGCCTCGAATCCAAGGTTTAAAATTAAATCGGGTGACCTCTCTTGTCTGCAGTATCACCATAGTTTGCGTGTTTTTATGGTTATCCACCGTTTGTATACTCCAAGGGTACACAGAGTGTACCGCAAAATTATGTAACAGGGAGAAGGAATCATTTCTTAGCCTATAAAGTATATATATATTCTTGATCTACATCAACAGCTGAGTCGATATAGCCACTTCACTCACTACAATCACGTTATAACCGATGTGGCAGCCCTGGCCACACTTATCACTCAGCAGCGAAGCTGTGCAGCGTGCACCATCCCTAACGGAGTAGCAGAACAACAACCCACTCGCCATCTCTGGTGCTCAGTTTCTGGCTGGCTTCGGCCACGCGCGGTGGCGCGTCGTCGTAAACTCAATCGACTTTCAATCATTTAAACGTGTAATACTATTATTAAATAAAGTTACACATTAATTCTCGTACTTAAACCGAAATAACTAATAACGCCATCTATTGAACAGTTTTGAAAATCCATCAACAAGCATTGTTCAACGCAAGTAGTAGCGCCATCTAATGGTCAATCCCTCAACAAGAATTGTTCGAAGCAAAAGTAAAATTGTTGTATGAAAAACATTTCAATCCTTTATTAAAGACAATTTTACGAGCTGCAAAGGTATATAAACCTCGGAATGATAAAGATCACCTTAAATATACTCAAGATATGTAGCCAGATGAATGCTCTTTTTAAGCACGTTGACAAATATTTTGCGAATTTTCCATTTTTGGTCACAGGGAATTTTGATTTGAATCGGGTTAACTTGATTTTCTCGATTTTTGTTTCACCAATTGAATCAAAATAGGCCAAATGTATGAAAATATGAAAGCTTTGTACACAGAAAAAAAAATCCGACATATTCGAGCTAAAATTAATCCCAAACGATGTCAGACGTCGGTCACGCCCGGATTTTCTTAAACCAAGTACGAGAAGGATTGATTTGATTGCGGATTTTTCCATCCCGGAATTCTTGTCTTGATCTCCACTTTGGCTCACACGGGATGGATTGATTTGATTTGGTTATTCGAACTCGATTTGATCCCTCAGTAGAATCCGATCAAGAAGGTCCGATATTGATTTAAGCACAATATTCGTAATTGATTTGATCTCAAAGTCGGCTTGATGCAAGAACACCAGAGATTAATTTCAGCTCGATACTCGAACTACATTCAATCTAAAAACGGATTGCATTAAAAATGACTGAGATTGACTTTAGCTCGAGGTTAAAACTCGTTTTGACCCTAAAAAAAGCCTCCTACTAGAACTCCATACTACTTTTTTAACGACCTTTTTGATTATCAAACCAGCAAGTTCTATCCGGCTCGAGGTCATAAGTTTGCAAACAACTGGAAAAGTAGGACTCAAACAACATTCCAATGGACTCTGCGGTTCTGAAAACCAGTCTAGGCCTAGGCCTTTGATTAGTCCGTATGGGCCGCCAATAGCCTATGGGCAAAGCCTCGAAACTGTTCGCTATTGAAGACTCTTCAATACACTTGATCAACTGCATGCTGGGAGTGCTATGACTGGTAGGGAATTCCAAGGCAACGGTTAGAGCCAAAAAACCCACACCACACATAACTGCTGTGTGTACCCATTTTGCCTGAGAGAGCTTTTCACGCTCAGTTTCGAACTTGCTCTCGGTTTCTTTTCGCTTTGACAGTGGAATTCCGTACTTACTTCAATCTCGAGTCAGGATCATTGGATTTTCAAGCAAGATGCGTACTTGAAATGAGCATTTTCGGATTGATCCAAAACTTTTAAGATTGTTCCAATGCTTTCGTGCTGAATTCAAGTAGAATCTAGTATGACTTGTACTTGAAATTTTAATCAATTTTATTGGACTTGATTTTAGCTTGCCTTTTTTTCTCTGTGTAGACGTAGACTTTATATGATTGTTTATGTTTTTTTATCGCTCACTTGTATGTGTGACTTCCCGTACCGCTTAATATTTTGTGAGGTGTCTAAACAAGTTTACTCACACACTCTCATTTGCTGCATTACGCACACTATTTATCTTAATAAATGTCTTTGGGTTTTGGTCTAAAAAAAAGGCGATCAAACTTGTGGTTTTGCTTCTCAAACTTTGCCGTTTGGATTCGGCGTTAAACTGTAGGTCCCATTCTCTAGTGCGAAAAATTAGATGCACACACGCCAAGAGATTGAGGGAGATGCTTGGCTTGGCCCTTTGGGGTTGTAAAGCCAATGTTACATTTACATTCCTTAAGGAATTGAAACCTTCCAGGTGATGACTGGGGGGAACTGAAATTTTAAGAAGGCTTTTCGATGATATAAACGAAGGTAGACGGACAAACTATTTCCATTTCCAAGTTAGCATAGGAACAGACTGCGTAATCATTTGAGGACAGTTTGAAAATCGCTTGAAACTTAAGGCCACATAGAAGGGACTTGGATAAGAAAGAAAGTGTGAAAGTTCTCCCATCCTAAGGGGAATGCGTTTTCGCCACTTTCATCTTATCACATTAAGCAAGACTAAGCTCCAAACCGTTCTAATTGGTAACAATTTGCACATGCTGGTATCATACTTAGTAGAGACCATCAGATATAGGCGAGATGTTGCACAGTTTCCAGCGATAGTCTTTCTCACATATCCTGCATACTACAAATATGGAAAGTAAATTCCGCTTGGGTCCTGCGGAGTATGGGGTATATCTTGCCCTTAACCCACGGAAACTTTTGCTCAAAAAACTTTTGCAATATGTAAAATTCAACATAATTTCTGATGGTAGTGCCATATCGAATGGACAACCCTAACCGCACACAATAAAATTTGTAGACCAATTTGGTTTCAAGTTGCTTTGGCTCCATTCACGTAAAAGCCAGGCCAAGTCCAGACTTGCCTTAAAGCAGAAAATAAAACAAAACAAGAAACAAGAAGAAAAAAAAGCTGAAGCGAAGTTTCAACTGCTCCGCCTGCTGCTTGTATGTAAACGGAGCAGGCTCGTTCGTCCTGCGCTCGCTCCGAGTGTGTGTGTGTGTATAGAAAAGCCATTTTAAGAAAGAAATCAAATTAAGTGCCTGGGGCAGCCATTTCGAGCATACGCTATATCAAATTATGGGACACACACACAGCTAGCCAACCAACCGACAGGACGAGCCAAGGACTACAACAAGAAATGCATATCCTGTTGCCGTTAAATGGCCACGCCATTGGAATTGAACGCTATTGCCCTTTTTGCACGTTTAAATTTTTAATTGAAATTACCAATTGATGTCAGCAGCGCTTGGAAAAACAAACCAAAACCCAGACAGTTGTCCACTTCAAAAGGTACATGGCACAAGATCAGCCGCCGAGCCCAAGCGGCCTCCAACTCTGATTCCGGGCTCGTGTCGCTCGACTCGTTTCGTGTTTCCTTTCACGTTGTTGAGGTTGCCGAGTCGCATTTAATATCGACACGACTCGTTCATTATTAACAGCGACAGCTGCAGCAGGCAGCGACGCCACCATATTGACAGTTATTAAGGCGAATGAATGAATGACTGAACGAATCAATGCAATGGGCCCGGGCATTAGGCTGGTGCCAAAAAGCTGACATCGCAACTGGGAGGCCACACTAGGAGTTGCATTGGGCAACAGTCTAATTGCCCATATTTGTCATACGTATGTATTATAAATACGTATGAATGTTTGTAATCAAGAATGAAGAAGAGTGGAAAAAAGGGGCGGAAATGTCAATTTAAATTTTGCACAAACAAACTGGAACCCAGGCTAACAATTCGATGCAAGTGCAATGACACATACCGAAGAAAGCTGAATATTTAACTGGTACAAAAGAATTACTATAAGTAGAAATGTCTTTATAGTCACTCAACCATAAATTTATTTTCATTTCGCTGAAAACTGAAGGCAACAAACTTATTTTTGCTGCTACGCCCTTTCTATAGATTCTGCGCTCACCGCAAAGCTCTTGCATTTACTTCAAGAGTCATAGATAAGTCGCTCGTAAGCCCCCAGAAATCGCTTTGCTTTCAAACAGTCGTTAATCGCTCAGTAACTAATTAGTCTATTGTCAGTCACTCAGCATCCCCTTAAAAGAGTCGTTGAAAATGGTTAAACGCCCAAAAATCGCTTATCGTCGGTGTGGCATCGCTGAACTGCTCAAAGCCGCTTAGCGATCACCAAGCAATCGCTTGAAAATCACCCAAGAATCGCTCCACAGTGCGATACAATATAATAGCTACAACTTAGCTAGACTCAGAGAAAAAATAGAGAATTTCATACTTGGATCAAGAATGTTCGATCTCAGAAGTACGGTAAGAATGAATATTTTTGATCCAAGAGAGAATATCATGATCCAAGAACGATTTTTTTGATTTCATTATTGATTCAAGAGTTTCATAACTGAGTTAAAAAAATGTTTAAAAGGAAGTGGGGGGGAGAGACACGAGCGACCGATGGGTGTTGGTCCGATTTTTTTTTTTGCATCAGCTCCAATTATTAAGATATTTGCCCCGAATTTGGGCCCCAAGATTCGCTACTTTTAGACCAGCGTTGGACACAAAATTTGAGTTTGGGAGCTGTCCAACAACAACAACAATTCAAACGAGAAGGCTAAGATAACTTCGTCTGTGCCGAAGTTTTTATACCCTTGCAAATGCTGTTTCTGAAATGTCAGAGTTTAAGATCGATAAAATTGAAAACAAAAAAAATTTCTTACTAAAACCCATATTCGACCGATCGGTCCTATGGCAACCATAAGATTAAGTCACCCGATATCGATCAACTTTTTCATATTAGTTTGAAAGTTAAGAACGATTTACTTGAAAACAGGACAGTTTTTTCACTAAGACCCATTTTCCGACCGATCGATCCAATGGCAGGTATAAGATAAAGTCACCCGATGTCGATCAACTTTTTCATATTAGTTTGAAAGCGTTTATTATAAATAATCACCGACCTTAAGAACGATTTACTTGAAAACAAATAAGGTTTTTTCACTAAGACCCATTTTCTGACCGATCGGTCCTAGGTCAGCTATAAGATATATTCATCAGATTTGTACCAAACTACCCAAAGTTGTGTAGAAACCGATAATATTCATAATTGGAAAGCTTAAAGACGATACCATTGAAAACAAAAAAGTTTTTCTCACTAGAACTACTTTTCCAACCGATCGTTCTTATGGCCGCTATATTCTATAGTCATCCGATTTGGATCAACCTTGGGAGTTGTGTGTAGCATATATTATTGATCAGTAACAAGTTTGGGAGCGATAGCATTGAAAACAAAAAAGTTTTTCCTACTAAGACTTTTTTCAGAACAATCTTTTGTATGGCAGCTATACTATATAGTTGTCCGATTTTAATAAAACTTGGTGGAATAATGTGAAAGTATAGAAAACTTATAATTACGAGGTTTGGAGACGTTCACGTTGAAGACAAACAAGTTTTTCTTACTAAAACTACTTTTTTGACTGATGGGAGTGCTACGTTCAGTAATAAACATTTTGGAGATAAAGGTAACTGCACCTACATGTTTATATTTTTCTGAAAGGTTGTTTAATTATGTTTTATTTCTTATATAACATGTAACACAGATTAACGAAAACAATATTTTAATTGAATTAAATGAGACCACTTCATTTCTGTACGAAATGATGCCGACCATTTTTAATTCGTACAGCTGATTCGATTTATCATAAGAAATTGCAAAAATAGAAATGTAAGCAAACAGACATAAGAATAGGTTATGTAGAACAACTATAAGTGACATAACCGAAAACATGTACTTATTCTTGTTAATTTGATTTACTTTACTGCGATGGCACGTGGTAGGCTAGTTTGTGAAGAAATTCGGTGTTTAATTACTGATAAGTTCAATTCCGGCAAGAGCTATCGGGAAATATTAAATGATGGTAAGCTTCCAAAATCAACCGAGCAAAAGTATGTTAAAAATCCTTAAAAAGAATGGCAATAATAACAATAATGTTGCCCACAGGGTTCGAGTTGCTAAAATCACCCTTCGAGATAAAAGAGCTTTGTCTGTTATAATAAAACAAAATCGTAGAAGCACATTGCGAGAAATAGCATCGAGTTGGTCTGAATATATTGGCAAAACAATTAAACGTGAATAGAATATAGTTTCCACAAAGTATTTGTGCACTCCACTCACTTGTAAGCAACAGGGTTGTCAATACAAAATAATTTTTTGCTGCTCAGCGTTCTCTTCAATTTTTTTCCGACACAATTGAGTACTAATGGCTTAAAAATAATTCATAGTTTGGAACTCAGTGCATACCACAACCACTTGCAGCCTTTGGCTTAGAAACTAGCAAATCAAATTTGAATCCTACATTAATTTAAACTATTTTAAAGACTACAACCCTGTCGTGGCAGCCCCAACGCAAAAACTACCAGTCAGCTGTTTTTGCCAGCTGTTTTGCATGCAACTCCGAAGCTAACTACGAAAAATGAAATCTCCGACATTTGTGGAACACCGACATTTAGATTGGTTGTTTTCAAAAACAACTGACCCCAAAATCTTTAGAGATTTCTGGAACACATCGGTTAATACATTTTTTTATACAATTACATATATTGCATATTTGTTTGCATATTTTGCAAAATTTGCATATATTGAATATGGGCATTTCCAAACTGACCTGACGTTACGTTCGTACGAAGAGATCTTTTAGAACAAGAAAGAAAGTCGGTCAAGCCCGACTATAACATACTCTGTACCCTTAACGTCTCAGCTCGCATTTGCTCACGAGTTATACGCGCTCATCTCTAAGTTTCACTCTCTCTCTCTCTCTCTCTCTCACTAAGTTTGACGTTCAATAGAATGCTGCGGTGGTGGGTGGGGTGGTGCTGGGTGTTTATTGGCCGTTTTTTGCTCATAACTTGAGTATCGTTCATCCGATCTTTATCATTCCTTCAGCAAATCGATAAATAATTTTATTTACAAGGTATCTCTAGAAGTTACGAACGATCTATCTTCAAAACTGTAGGAGATATGACGTTTTTTCCAAATTGCGGGGGCGGGAGGGGGCGTGGCAAAAATTGAAAATAAACTTGATCTGCCTGCAAGTATAAGAAATATATACCCCATACATGTCAAACCTCTATCTCTTACCATCTCTGAGATCTCTTCGTTCATACGGACGGACGGACGGACGGACGGACGGACATGGCTATATCGACTCGGCTGTTGATGCTGATCAAGAATATATACACTTTATAGGGTCGGAAATGATTCCTTCTCCCTGTTACATACTTTTGCACAAACTTAATATACTCTATGTACCTTCGGTACAGAGTATAATAAACTACTATTACTACTCAACCATAGACCTTGAGCTAACCAGATGTTACTTTGACTAAAATCAAAAGCAGGTCACTAATATCCATTTACAGATTTAAAAAGAAATCATCGATGACTGCCGCAAATTTTTAGCATAATTCTTCATAAGTCGCGGTCCATCGAATGATTTTTTGTTTAGTTTTTGGAGCCAAGTCTGACCTAACTGGACAAATAACTTAAATTGCATATAGCCAAGGTCCCACGGGTAAATAATTTGATCAAATTTTTATGAAAATTTGGTTAAATATCTATGAGTGCAGATCTTGCAGGGCTTAAAACTAAAACTATGGTTCCATACGTAAATAATTTGTCAAATATGGCCGAAAAGTTCCCTAATTTGGCCTACTATTTGACTCTGGGACCTTAGCTTAAGAGTAAGTCGTTCAAAAATTGTATTGTATTGTTAATATATTTATTTCACATTTGATGAAAAGCATGTAAATATTTTTTGTACAAAACCTGCATTTTTTTTTCTGCATGAAAATTTTTCATAATTCGCGGTCCATTGAAGGGAATTTTTTTTATAATTTTCTGAGGTAAGGAGCCTTTACTAGACAATTACCAAAAGTTTTTGCCAAATACGCAGAATGTTGGACTTACAACTTTTGTTTTTTGTGCACGATTTGTGTTAAACTTGGTCCATGCTCTCTTGTGCCTCGATGGTGGTACCTAGTCTAACTCTGTTAGGTACATCTTGTATCGCCATTCCGTCAAAACATCATGACAATCGGACAACAAAAGGTTGAGTTGAGGAATAAAGACAATCGAACAAAGAGCAAATATTAGGTTCTTTTCAAATTCAGTAAATGGCCGTATTCAACAGCACAAATCGATGACACAAAATCTATGGATCTAGTTCGATTGTTGTGGTAAATGAAAGTGATGTTCAATCATGATTGAACAAACAGGCAAATTCAAAATGTCATTTAAAATCAAACCGATAACTTTCTCGCATACTATTTTTACAAAAACGAGACGGCCAAGCTAACATCTTCTCTGCCGAAGTTTATATACATTTCCAAGTGCTCTGAAATAACAGACTTTAACAACGCTAGCATTAAAATCTAACAATTTTTCTAACTAAAACCCATTTTCCGACAAATTGGAGAAATACCCCATAAACAATACCAAGGCGAGAATTTAGCTAAAGGTTTAAAAATTATAATAAGATTCAAATTAAACCACAAAGGTCACACAATTAATTGTTTTTGCTAGCGAAGGAAGAGCCGGCACCGTCTTTGTTCACCACCAGCCAGGAGCGTGTGGGCAAATCCTGTAGATATAAAATCCATTTACGTGAAACCATAAACCAAATGACACCATAAATCAAACAACTAAATGCCTCCAGGTAATAACCATCAAAGGTTATGTCACATTTGCCGGCAGCCGAGGCACAAATCTGTTAAAGGTAAAAAGAAAATTATCAAATGGGGTAATTTTGGGATAAACAAACAAACACCCACCTGCTGTTCCTCCTTGTTGAGGCACAAATTGCTAGACTGCGTAGAGCACTGCTTCCAGGTCAATTCATCCACCAGCCAGAGTACCACTGTGTTGGGCCAATTGCCACCCAAATTGCACAGCGTATTAAGGAACGTCATATAGGTGCCACCCACCGCAGGATCAGAGATCTTGGCAAAAAAGGCCATGACTGCCACAAACATGGAGTACAGAAAGATCTGATAGCAACCATAACTGGTCACTAGCAGTACATAATAATAGCTGGGCACTTGTCCATTTTGTATCAAATAGGGAGTAAGAAAGGCTATCAAGCTAGCCACACCGGCCAATAGAATGCGATAGGGTATGGCCTTCAAGTAAACCTCCATGGGTCGAGGTCCATTCGTATTGCGTCTTAGTATTAAAGGTAAAATCAACTGCAACGGTATAACAGGCATGGCCAACAAAGCCAGCTTATCCTTGGGTACACCCGCATCAATTAATTTCAGACTGGTCACCGCATCGGTGGCCGCAAAGGTTACCTTCACCGTCAACAAAATCACCGCCAGTATTTGTACCGGACGTTTGCGTACCATTTGCCATAAAACCTTATAGCTGTCCCTGATATTCAATTCATGTTCCTCCGTATAGCGTGCCTCCATATGCTTATCAGCCATGTTGTTTTCCTTCTTGAACACAGCCACCAAAGTGGTGGCCACCATAAAGGTTAGACCCCAGAACCATAAGAAACGTGGCAATGTAATCATGCCCTCCTCCGCCGGTATATCTCTTAAATAAGTATTGCAAAAGTCTTTGGATTCCAGAGCAATAAATACCACATAGCCAAGAAAATAGCCCGCTGTCTGACCCACACTATTACAGGTCGATGCATAGCCCACATTGCAACGCTTGAGCATAGTCAAAGCCCAACCATCTACCGCAATGTCCTGAGTAGCAGCCAAAAAGTTTAGCAGGAAGAACAGCAATGTAAGCAATGGTAGATTCGGTTCCAGGCCATTGCCACCCAGCCAGCGATCCACATGCTGTGACAGTAACAGCATAAAGCCACCCAATAGATACTGCACTGGTACTAGCCAGGATTTGCGACGTCCAAAGCGACGTATGTACAGTGAATCTACGATGGGTGCCCACAGCAATTTGATGCTAAATGGCCAATAGGCAAAACTGAACTCTGCCTGCTCTTTATAACTGGCTCCACGATTCTGCAACAGCATGGGTATGGCGGCTATAAGGCCAATCGGTATGCCCTGGAGCATATATAAAATCAAAAGTATGGCTACGTTACTGCGATCGCCGCGTATGTCTGGCTTCTCAAGACGATCCCCCGGTTCATGTATAAGCAAACCAGGTTGTTCCTCCTTCTCGTCACGACGTCGACGTGTGCTGGACATGTTGGCCAAATCTGCCAAAGTGTTATCAATTAGAGGTTGATTGTTTGTACAACTCTCATCTCTTACCTGCTTCGAATCACAATCTCAGCATGAAAACAACTCCTCGTCAGTCAATTAAAAGGTGATGATTGCTCTGTGGTGACTCGAGCTAAGTTATGGCTTTTAAGCCTTAAATTTTTTATTTATTTCAGTTTTCAATTTTACGAGTGGAAATTTGTTGTTAATATTACTGAAATGTGGCAAAATTAATGTTTATGTTGACGCCAAAGGCAAATGTGAAACAGTGTGACCAAATACCGGTGCTTTCAGTATGACTGCAGGCAAAATGGAAAAAATGCCAAAAATGCCAAAAATGTGTATCCATGTTATTCCGCTTAAATTTAAAACTCAAATCTCATTGAAGAAAATTGAAGGGTTTTGAACAGTGTTGCCAAATCAGTTTTTTTCCGTCATTTCTATCTGTTTTTCAAAATCGTATTTCGGGATATGTTGCCGCGTGAACCAAAGTGGCAGCCCCGCGGCGTAACCACAGCCGCCCACGCAATGCTTGGCTTACATAGCGGCACACTGTGCCCATGTCGTCTGTGACCCTCTGTGCCCAAAGTACTCAGAAGTCAAAAGTGTTCACATTGGCGGCACAGAAATTGCATGTCACAGAGCTGGCACAGCCAAATGACAATTCAAATGAGTACTTTTGATGTGAACGCTTCTTGTTGTCGTCACAGTGGTCACATTGCGCACAAAAGTGAGCATTGGGCGAGTTCATGCGCACTGAGCCAGATCTACAATACAATAACAACAATCTAAATAGATATCGAAAAGAATGAAGAAGCTTAAAATTATAATTTGCGATCGCCGTGTGGCCATGCAGTGGAATGCCTATATGATCCCTAAGCTTATTGAAGCCGTCGAGGAGTCGGAATGCCTCTGGAATATGACCAGTGTCAATTATAAAAATCGTGATACCAAGAAGTCTAGCTGGAGCAGCGTTGCCGATCAACTTGCCGTCACCAAGAAAGACGCTGTCGAAAAATGGAACAGTTTGCGAAACACATTTCGTGTGATTTTGCAATTCAATACAAATGCAGTCTGCATGTAATTGAATTTTTATGGAAGATGAGCATCCGGACTTGACTTTGGAGTTCCTAATATGTGTTAACAGGTTCTTAACAAACATGCAGGAGAAGGTCCTACTTGGTAATATGAGGCTTCGGCCTAACTGAGGCAACTCAAGCTACACGGCCAACCGATGCTACTCAAGCCGCACATTCAAGTCAATTGGATGAATTTGACCAAATTGTAGAAGAGGAGAATCTCTTTAAAAGTATGAGGCTCTGGAGGATCTTAAAGATACTTACTTTGGCGTTAGGTGCTACGACTCCTACTTCAATATACACATATCAAATAATAAACATATTTAATTACTCGTCTCCAATACTTTTTGAAAGCATGCGATGCTGTATCCGGAATTATTACACATATTGCTGCCTTTGACATTCAATTCAATTCGATTCAATTTATTGCATCGGTTTGTAACGATAAGTGTATGATTCTAATATATATTACATATTTCTTAAGAGTTCAAGTCTATGGACTTATTCTACTTTGTTGTAAATATGGACCGTATTATTGTTTTAAATTTAGTTCATTTTGTTCATTGTGGGGAAAAATTGAAAAAAAAAACCCATGAGACAAAAACTTAATACTACTTATAGCTATCTATATTTACATAATTATTTGGTTTATGTGGTTATAGGTTGAATATCTACATCTATCATTGAAGTTATCTGTCAGTCTCTCTGCTATCATTTCTACATTGGCTTTATGGGGCAAATCGGAGGTAGGATGATGCCGTGGGAGCTTGAAAATCATTTTCAATAGCTTGTTTTGAGCAGTTTGTAATCTCTTAATATGACATTTGGCAACATCAGACCACACTGGGGCTCAATCTGAACAAGTATAACTTATTCTCAATGGATAACCTTGAGTTTCTATTGATGAAGAGATTTAGAGTTCTGGTAAGAGAGTTGATTTTATCAATGGTATACCCTACATGGTCCTTGAAGTTTATTTTTGGGTCTAGGATAACTCCTAGGTAGCGAAACTTTTTGTCCCAGGGAATATTAGTACAATCCAGATCTAGGTGGTTATTGGGAGATATCTGGGAAATCTTTTTCTGGAGAAATATATGGCTTGGGTTTAATCTGTGTTAAGCAGAATTTTCCATCTTGTGAAAAAGGATTGGAGGGAGTGAAAAGCTTCTTGTAGGTTGAGTGAGATATTTTCTGGTAATAGTCCTGAGCTAATTATTGCTGTGTCGTCAGCAAATATTGAGGCAGTACAGCCCTTTAGATTCGGAAAGTCGTAGGTATAAATGTTATATGGAAGGGGAGAAAGGCAGGACCCTTGGGGGCATCCAGGAAGAATATCTATTGCGGTAGAATGAGCCCGTCCAATGTAAACCGAAAACGAACGCTTGCTGAGAAAACTTTGTAATAATTTGATAAGTTCGGTCGGGAAGTTAAGAGCTGACATCTTGAAGACGAGACCGTTGTGCCATCTGTTTGACAATCTTTTTGATTCGGACTAGCGGATGAATTGTGCTGTGTTCCCTACGGAATCCGAACTGTTCATTAGGGAGTAGATCTGTATTAAAGATGTGTACAAAAGATGAAATCTTTTCTTTGATGATCTTGTCTAATATTTGCTGACTGCAGACAGAAGGCTAATAGGCCGGTACGAGGAAGGGGCCTCAGGAGGCTTATTTGTTTTTCTGATTGCGCCAACTTTGGATGCTTTCCAAGCTTGTGGAATATAGCCAAGTCAAAGACTTGCGTTAAATATAGCGGTCAAGAAGCGTATACCGCTACGAGGGAGAGCTTTTAGGCATAGGTTTTCAATATTGTCTACTACCTTTGACATTCTAAACTTGTATGAGAGGTATGTCATGCTGGATCCTGAAGCCCAATAGCAAAGTGTTACTGCTAGTCTATCGCCAGGTGAAATGGGCTCACGAAAAGTCGCCGTCTACTTTCTTCCAACAAAAGAGCTGATCTAAAGTGGCTGCATCCAAGCACACATAATTTTTAAATTTCTGCGGAATTCTTCGCAACTCTGCATTCAACTTGGCAAACATTCCTTCTTTCCCTCGAGTCAAATTAATTTTGTCGATCCATCGAGCGTTGTCGAAAATAACAAAACAAAGTTATCGCAATGTGCCACGAAAACCAACATGCGCGATTGGCTTGGCACACTTAAAATAGTTCAAATGAGCTAATTTTGAGCTAACTCATTAAATCAGCTGTTCAATTATGCAATTAGGCAAATGAGTACTTGTGTTCCCATTGAAAAGCACTCGTTCCTGTGACACACGATTTCTGTGCCTAGGCATTGGCCGTTCACATTGCGCTGTGCCACTGTGACCCTGAAATGTGCCGCACTGTGCCCCAATGTAAGCTCAGCATAAGCAGCAAACCGAACAACTGTTGTGTGGCGAGCGACAATGACTTCAAAATCAACATAGGAGCGAATTGGAAGAAGAGCCGTTAAACACAAATTACGGGGACATGGCAAGATTATTTAACTGGCAGAGGAGGTCTGAAACAGAGTCAGCAGAAACATCTAGACGCGTGCAGTTGTTGCCAAGCCACGTTAAACACGTGTTTTTTAATACCTTCTATCCGCAACCTTCTACCGTCTCCCAAATACATTGTCACTTAACCACAAACTTCGGACGCAAAGAACTGTATGAAATTTTAGTCAATAAATGAAGTATTAATGAACGTGAAAAACGATTAAATTGGAACTTGATCGCACACAAGAAAAAATTTGAAAACAGCGGGAAGCGGAAATTCTGGCTTTTTTTAAAAATGATTTCAGCTCTTTTTTTATTTTGAAGCCATTTGAAAAACTAATAAGCAAATCGATAGTTTGTCACCTCAGTCAGTCATTTATCGACCCTAATTGCCACCTCCAACGTTCAGGAAACAGTCATCTCAAAGTGCTTGCCAAGTTTACAGATCGTTTGACAAAAATGGAAAAAAATTTCAAACAAAAAAGTCGTAAAGTCTGGCTGCAGAACCAGGAGTTTAAGGCTTGGCTCCGGAAGAATGAATCTGATACCCCTTGAGTTTACTGCAATTATCGCAAATGCACAATATGACAATGTAAACTTCAATAAACTTCAACTTAAAATAAAAGTGGATTATTTCATCAGATACTAATATTAATTACTAATTACTAACAAGTAGACGATTTTGAAAAATTTCTTTTAAAAGATTTATGGTTCTTATGCATAGCAAATTGGAAAAATCTATTCGAGTCTGCTGCACAACTTTCTAAGTTGGCCTTATAAAGCAACTGAAGCTCACGCACTGATCTACGTTTTGGATTTTCACAAAATTCATTGTATTAAGCTATTTAATTGATTTCAGTTTACCTGACAATCTTAGCACTCTTCAACGAATTGACATATTTTCGGTTGACGACCAACAAAAACAAAGCAAAGTTAGAAGCTATTGGTAAATTAAGGGTCAATATAATGATATACATTTAGTAAAATGAAAGAACGACAATGAAACTAAAGCTTTGGAGTAAAGTAATCGCTTCCAAGCACTCTGGAGGTAATCAAAGACTTCGTTTCATCGCGATTCAGATGTTGTTCTTGTCATGGTCCAACGCTGAAGTTAAGTGTGTCTTCAGTCAGTTTAATATTGTAAAATCAAAGCTCAGAAATCTAATAAACTCGATATTATGCACAAGATAATAGATATTAGTGAAAATGAAACCAAGAAATTAAATTTATAATATAATATGTGTAGTTACACATACGGGTTACGATTATAAGGTCCTTCCTAGTCCTTCCTTAAGCTAATTGGCACGGCTGAGGCCTAACAAAAAGAAGAGGACAAGGAACTTCATCACTCTGATGAAATTATAAGAAAAGCTGTGGGATTTTTTTTTTTAGCTTTTTTGTCGGAAAATACAGATATTATTTACTCACCGTCCCGCCGAATACGGATTTGTTTTTCGGCAAAAGTTGGCAACACTTGTTCTTTTTGCCTTATACAATTTTATTCAAATTTTGTTCTATAACGTTCTATAAACGTTCTATAAGCCTAACCGATCCGCACAGCAACACCAAAGCTTAGACATAAAATGTAAGCCATCCGTCAGTCAGTTTCCGGATAGGCATCGGCATGGAAAGTTTCGTTAACCATTCTGCAAAATCTAAAGTTTGTCTGTCATTTTGATGCTATTTGACTAACCAATGAACAGCGCTTGCAAATCGACAATCGTATAAAAAATCACCCTTTATTTTAACACGTTGACTTTTGTTTTTAAAACGTGAATTACACACCTGATCATATTAATAGGTACACACCGTCATTTTTTAATTATAGATGGTTTTTTCGTACTTTTAATGTTGACAACTTTTTAATTTTTGGTTGGTGACAAAGAGTTGAAAGAGGGGCTGCCCCGTATATCAAAGCTTTTCTATAAATTGCGAGTCCACCACACATTTCGCCTGATCATAATAATAGGTACAATCTCCCGTGTCTCACAAGTATCAAGTGAATAATTTTGTAATCAGTGATCTTTTGGTAACTGATGGTAAATTAAGTATAGCTCCTGTCAATACAGAGAATTAAATAATTATTTTTTTTAGAAAAAATGGGTCGAAATTCTCATTGTACTAAAGAAGAAGCTCGATTGGTTCTTAGTCTGAGAAAAGAAGGCAAATCTTTACGAGCCATCGCCAAATTAATGAACAGGTCTCATAATTTTGTTAAAAATGCATTAGAAAGAAAACCAAGACAGGAAACCCGTGGAAGGCCACAAAAAACAACAGAAACCCTTGACCACTACATAGTTACTTTGAGCAAAAAGGACCCATTTAAGTCATCGAAGGCTATTGCAGCCGAAATTGGGAATTCAGTTAGTGCTCCAACTATCCGAAGACGACTACAAGATGCCAACCTACCAGGAAGAATTGCCAGAAAAGTCCCACTAATGCGCAAAAAAAATATCACCATGAGGCAAACTTTTGCAAGGGACTACAAAGACTGGGTAGGATGCACCGGGGAGAAAAAATGGAGAAACATATTATGGAGCGATGAAACCAAGATTAATTTGTTTGTGAATGACTATGAAAGGAATGTTCGACGCCCTAATGGAAAGGAATTCCATCCACGGCTTACAAAAAAAAACAGTCCAACATGGAGGTGGCAATATAATGGTATGGCGTAGGTCCAATTTATCAGACTACGAACAAAATGAATGCTGAAGAGTACAAATCCATATTGGAAACAGTTATGGTACCGTATGCTGAGGAAAATATGCCATTACGTTGGGTATTTCAGCAAGAAAATGATCCTAAACACACATCAAGGCTGTTATCTAAATTTTTCGAGGACCAAAAAGTTGACGTTCTAAAGTGGCCAAGCCAATCCCCCGACCTTAACCCCATTGAAAACTTGTGGGGAGACTTAAAAAAGAAATTGGCAAAGCATTCATTTTCAAATAAACAAAAATTATGGGAAGGTGTCCAAAAACTGTGGTATGAGACACCAGTAGAGACCTGCCAGGCTCTTATTAAAAGTATGCCAAAAAGAATAGCAGTAGTGGCCAAAAATAGAGGTGGATACACTGGATAAGTTAGGAAATACTAATTTACCTAAAAAAAGAACACAAAATGGAAATTACAATTCTTACCAACACATGAAGTGTACCTATTATTATGATCACACAGAAAAAGTATCTGAAACACAAAATAATCTCAGGTGATCAGGTGTGTAGTTATAAAATTCCATTCTGGTCATCTTCGTCTTAAAAAAAAACAGAAGGAGAAATTGAAATTTTTCAGTCAAACCAACAACGGATTTTAGAATCCAATTGGCTGACATTCCGCCTGCCATTTAATCATAATCATAATATTGTAATTTTGCAGCAACTCAATGCATCTTTAATTGCCGGTAATGTGCGGTATTGACATCCTTCCATCTGGCACTGCCACTCTCCTCCGCGCCCCGCTCCTGTCGCTGGCGCACTCCGCGTTGTCCTGGGGGGCATCCCCGCGCACACATCATTTGTTTGCATATGCATTGACGTATTTGCCGAAGCCAGCGAGGCGTGTGATTAAATTTAAAATATTTAAGCATATTTTACGCGTTGACTAAAAAAACGGACATTGACCAAGTGGCGGGGCCTGAAAGCACAATGAAAATAATAACAATAAAAAAATGTACAAAAAAAGGAAAAATTGGCGCGCAAATTAAAAAGAATAAAAATGCAATGAAAATTGCGCGCTATATAAAAATGTAAAAATGCACGAAGCGAAAACAAAAAAAAAGTCGAAAAAAAAAACTGTAAGCAAACGGCGCTGAAAATGCGCAATTGTTTACGGCAGAGTGGGGCAGAGAGGGGGAGGGAGGTGGGTGGTTGTGGGTGGAGTCTTAATGTGTGAGTGTGTGGGTGTGTGGGTGAAAGGCTGGCCTTGTTGTCTGCTGGGCATGTGGAAAATCAACGCCAAGCGAAGCGGAGATGCGGCAACAACGAGAGAGCACACAATATGTTTCCAATGTAGCACATTTAATATTAACTTTTCGAATTTATTTTTATTTCCGCATTTGTTGCATGCGTCTGTGTGTGTGTGTGTATGCCACATTCATTTCGCTTCATTTCTCGCTTTCTTGCAGGAAATTACAGCATGTAATTTGCATTCAGTTGTAAAGTGAAATGGAATAATTTCACGAAGCTGCCGATGTTGGCGCCCAACGTGGTGCCGCATCCTACTTCTCTCTGTGTGTATGTGTGTGTGTGTGTGTGTATTAATTTCTCAATCATTCAATCAGGCATTCTCTGCTCTCAGCATGTGTGTGTGGAAAAATTTGACATGCTTTTAACCAAGTGAGTCCCCACTTCTCTCTCCGTTAGAGTGTGTGTGTGTGTGTTTGTGTGTGAATATGTGTGCAAGAACGCGGAAGTTGACACTTTCAGGTCTAATGGAGGGGCTCGGGCCACAGCGGAAACAGCTACAGACATCCCAGCATCCCATCGCATCGTGCAGGAACGAAAGTTCCTTATGGCATCCTTTACGAATGGCAGCAATTGCTTTTGGGTTCCATGTCGACTCTTTGGGGGGAATTTGAATTGAAGCATTCAAAAGGGTCTTTCATCATTTCTCACTCTGTACATGTGTGTGTGTGTGTGTGTGTTAAACATGAAGTTGAAGAGGTTTAGATGAGAGAAATTGTCAAAAATGAAAACCTCAATTTGGCAAGTTGTTTTAATTTTAAAAAATCAAGGAATCAAGTACCAACGATGCCAATATGAAAATTCTTGATTCGGATCATTTAGACCTTACTTTTAAGTCGGCATTATCAAAATTCTCCTAAGAAACAGTCTGAATAGAAGCAGGTCTATTTCATTAAAGAAGGGAAACATTTTTTTTTGAGACATCTGTTATAATAATAAGCTATCTTTAGTTCCGTTTGACACTAAACTTTTTTGTACTTTTATTATTTGTACTATTACAATTTGTAAGCTAAAATATTGTAAACCAAACCGAAACTCAAAATCAGTACAAATTGTTGCTGCTCTTCTTAAAAGGAATCTTTTTAAGAAAGGTCAGAGACCAAGATGCTACAACTGTACATACATAAG
>JBAMBO010002152.1:0-81443 GCA_037044535.1 Lordiphosa magnipectinata | reverse complement strand
TAAGCTTGAAATTCAAAAACACTGCCAAGTACCAGGGCGTCGTCCTGGACAGGAAACTACTCTGGCACGACAATATTTCTGAGCGCGTAAAGAAGGCATCCATTGCCCTCTTCTCATGTAAGCAGGCGATAGGCCGTAAATGGGGATTTTCCCCAGCAATAGTTCACTGGCTATACACAGACATCGTACTTCCCATACTGCTCTATGGAGTTCTAGTATGGTGGCCAGCACTCGAGACATCAGTACTGAGCACTTTACACAATTTACAGAGAAGTGCTGAAATATGTATGCACTAAACCCCATATTTCATCTTCTTCCTCTAGACTTGATGTCTAAACAATTAGCGGGCATTACAGCCTTGAGTCTGAAGCCTGGATCGCGGGTACCTCAGGACACTCAACTATACTAACTCGTCAAAACGCGGTTCCCGCCATTACAGACTATTGTACATATACCCACAACGTCATTCCAGAAACTTTATGACGTCAATATCCCTAGTAGACGCGACTGGGATAACTTGCCCCACAGTAGAGCAATTGCCATCAATATCACACAGATGGACCTAAGCTCGATGACAAAGTAGGAGGGGGAGTTTTCTCCACCGACTTAAATACGGAAATCCACGTCATCTGGGTACCTGGACACCGTAACATTGAGGGTAACGAGTCAGCCGACAAACTGGCAAGACAGGGTACTACCATTCAGCTCCTCCCGGAAAAGAGCTTGATAGGGATGCCCTTAGCCTCATACAAGCTAATCACAAGGAATGAGCTAGGGTCACGTGGCCCTCGTTTAACCTGAAACGAACCAATAGTCTTTTGCACCAAAGTAGGGAAAACATCTCACTTCTGGTTGGGGCCCTAACGGGTCACTGTCTAATCGGCAGGCATGCAGCACGCTTGGGCGTCGCTCACAACGACTTCAGTGGAAACTGCAAGTGTGAAGAAGAGGAAGAGACATTACTGCATCTTCTTTGCCATACCTGGGCATATTAGTAGAAGGAGACTCAAAACTCTTGGCCACCCCTTTCTACTCAATCTCTCGGAAGTGTCCGATATAGAGATTCCGTCTCTACTGAAATTCTTAACGTTGTCACAATAGTTCAGTGGAGGAACGCCCCTGGCCTAAATATCCCTATTTATATTATATATAACTCAATTCGGCCCCTGTATAACTCATTTTCGACATTTTAATTGATTACAAGATGAATTGGTGACGTTGATTTACAAGTTCAAACAGATTTGCAAAAAATCAGAAAATGGTTAGCACAGAATCGTTCAGGGGTGCCGGTGCAACAGAATTCACTAGCGATTTGGCTTCTAGCGATATTGTTGATTCGACTTCGGGTGAACTTTGCGAATAAAACGCCGCCAGGCTTCCAAACACACCTCCAAACAAACACACGCTCAACTGAATGATCCACAATGTGTATTTATTATTTGGTTAAGGAATAGTACGCGGTATGATGATGTATCAAGGTGGTTTTATCTCCTATAAAACAATATTTATGCATTTAAAGGTTCACAAATTAATCTTTTCTTTTCACTTACGCTTCGTCGCGTTCTGCCCTCTTCTCAGTTCAATCGTCGAATGCCCATACCAATCGAAACAATCGACGAGGGCGCTTATCGATACACTAAACAATAGGGTTGCCACTAAAGGCCAAACAATAGGGCTGCCATTGATGCCTAAAGACTTTGATGCCTAAAGTCGTTAACAAATTAATATTTCAAATTCAAACTCAAATTCTTAAATTACTAGATTTCTTCACAACATCCCCGCCACCGTGAATCTAGCAGGGCTTTGATTCACCTAATTCGAGCTTAGCCAAAACGCACGCTGGGCGACGAAACACCCCGACATCAGTCTTCACAGTTGCTGTGCGTACTTGTCCATCCTTTCCGGCAATAACATCAGTCTATATGCCCTTCTTCCAGGCTGATCGATGAACACTCCCGTCGCATATGAGAACCAAATCTCCTACAGCTAGCGGCTTCACATCTTGGTACCATTTCGTACGACGACAAAGCTCCGGCAAGTACTCGTTCAGCCATTTTTTCCAGAAACAGTGCGCAAGCTGTTGCACTGTCCGCCAAGACTTTCTTGTTGGTTGATAAACTTCTTCTTCTGGATGTGGTGTCTGGCTGGAATTAGAAGTGCCTAAAAGAAAATGGTTAGGTGTTAATGGTTCATCTGTAGGCGAATCTAGTGCTATGTGTGTAAGCGGCCTTGCATTCACTATGTTCTCCGCATCACACATTAATCCATACAGCACATCCTCTTTTAAACTTCGACTCAACATGGCATGTCCCATAGCTCTCTTCACGCTGCGCACAAGTCGTTCCCAGCAGCCACCAGCATGCGGATTCATAGGGCAATTAAAAAGCCACTCAATTTCCTCGTTCGCTAATTCCGCAGCAATTTTATATTGGTCCATTTCAATTAACTGACGTTTCAGCTCTCTATTCGCACCTACATAGTTAGTGCCATTATCCGACCGAAATCTTTTCGGTTTCCCACGACGCGCCATGAAGTTACGAATAACTCTGATGCAAGTGTCTGCACTCAGATCCTTTGCAATTTCAAGATGAATTGCTCTAACAGTTAGGCAAGTAAAAATGCAAATCCACCGGTTTTCTGTCGATCTTCCTCTTGTCACAGAAAACGGCCCCATGTAGTCAACGCCAACGTAAGTAAACGGTCGTACGTATGGAGTAAGCCTGTCAGCTGGTAACTGTCCCATTATTGGTGCACATGGTCGTGCTCTATTAGCCACACATACTTGACAGAGTCTAGATACTCGGCGTACTTGTTCACGGCAATGTGGTATCCAATATCGTCTACGAATTTCAGCTATAACCGTACTCTCATTCTGATGTTTCCAGTCCCGGTGGTATTTCTCCACTATCAAATTCTTCACATAATGTCGTTGCGGCATAATTATTGGCCGTTTTGTTTCTTCATTTACTGCTTCTGCATTATTTATCCTTCCGTTCATTCGCAGAAGACCGTTTGTGTCGAGGAACGGACACAGTTTCCATATTTTGCTTGTTTTCTTCACAGGACTCCCACGCGCCATGCACTCCATTTCTTCACTGTACTCCGACATTTGCACGTTCCGACACACAACCAATTGTGCATATTCAATTTCGCTTGCCTGCAAGTAGCTAGTTCGCGCATTTGACCGATTGCTTACCCTCAAAATCCAGCCCATAACTCGGGTCAATTTTCTAAAGGATGAAAACCTTAACAACAGGTCTTCAACTTCTTGTTGAACAACAAATACAAATTTTGTTCGCAATTCTAAATCAGTGCTCTCATGGGTCAAAATGTTGTTCGGCCAGTCGCTCTCGTCGCGTAAAAGAATATTGGGCCCTTGTAGCCAAGTGGACTGTTTGCTTTTCCGATTTATCTTTGTTCCGAAATCGGCTGGGTTTTCTTTTCCAGGAATCCATCTCCATTCTTCTACGCTGCTAGACTCTAAAACCTCATTCACGCGATGTGCCACGTAAGGCTTGTATCTTCTGTGATCGGATTTGATCCATGCCAATACTGCAATCGAGTCGGACCACATTTGCACTCGTTTAGGGCGGACATCATGTCCTTCCAGTATGTGGTTGCGCAACCTGGTCGCCATGACTGCCGCTTGCAACTCCAACCTTGGTACAGTCGACTGATTCATAGGAGCACATTTCGTTTTTCCCATAATAAATGCCGTTTTCCACTGTCCTTCTGATCGTATGCGCCAGTACGCCACTGCTGCGTAAGCTGCTTCACTTGCATCCGCAAACACGTGAAGCTCAACTGTGTCATCAAACAGACTGTCTCCATAACATCGAGGGACCCGAACTGTTGATATGTCTTCCAATTTGTGCAGCCAGTTTCTCCATACGCCGTCATCTTCATTATCAATGCATTCATCCCATCCAGTTTTCTTGCGCCATATCGATTGAAGGAGTAGCTTGGCCATGATTGAGTGTTCTGCCAAGATTCCAAATGGGTCAAATATGGACATAACAATTTTCAAGACTTCTTTCTTCGTTGGAGTCCTATTGGGAGTAAACAAAGATTTATAGATTTTTGCAAATGACAGCGTGAACCCAAACTCGTCAGTTAGCGTATGCCAGTGCATACCCAACACCTTTTGAAAATGCTTCGTGGCGTCTTTGTCTAAGTTTACGATGTCAGCAGACCCTTTTTCGGCAAATACTTCATTGCAAGACATAAAGTTAGATACAAATTGTCTGAGCTCGAATCCGCCCTCCTTGTGAATCCTGATTACCAGCTCGGAAACTTTCACTGCTTCTTCTTCGGTGGAAAAACAGTGCACATAGTCATCCACATAATGGTTCCTTATGATCGCATCAGCTGCTTCTGGATATGTGTCCTTGTATATCTGTGCATTGAAATTCTTTACGTACTCCGCGGATGCGGGTGAACACTTTGCTCCGAAAGTCATAACAACCATCTGATATACCTTCATTTCCTCGTCAGGACCCGTTCGCCAGAAAAACCTTTGAGCACAGCGATCTTCTAATCGGATTTTAACCTGGTGAAACATTTCTCTAATGTCTGCGCATATTCCAAATTTCTTTTGTCGAAACTTCATCAGTACGTGGCTCAACAGCTGTACATTATCAGGCCCGCTCATTAAGGCCGAGTTAAGTGAAACTCCGTTGACTTCTGCAGCCGCATCAAAAACTATCCTAAGCTTGCCAGGCTTGTTTGGATAGACAACTCCAAAATGAGGCAGAAACCAATCCTTATCCGATTTATCATCAAGTTCATCCTGCGATACCTCTTCCATGTATTCTTCTCTTTCGTATTCAGACATAATTCGACAGTATTCTTTATGATATTCTGGTTCTCGTTGAAATTTGCGTTCTAGGGATAGTTGCCTTCTGATTGTCATTTCCTTGCTATCTGGTAGAGCGATGTCGTCACATCTCCATAGCAATCCAGTTTCGTACCGTTTTCCAACTCGGTTTGTTGTCTCTTGTAGCAGCTTGTTCGAACGCTCTTCTTCATTCCCTTTGTGATCCACTTTAGATATTTGTGCGCCCATTTCAGAATCTACAATATAATCTTTAATTAGCTTATCAATGCTTAATTCCTTCAATTAAGAAAACTCCATTAAATTCATCTGAATCTCCGGCCTTACATTTGCCATAGCATACCCAGCCAAGCTTGGTAGCAGCTACAATCGGACCATCGCATACAACCGAACGGGTTGATTCTGGCACTCCTAAGTGCGCGTTGTCCAAACCAATCAGGATCTCGGGAACAACGTTGACATAGCTGTGTACCGGTATCATTGCCAAGTGCCGATACGTTAACAGATTGCATCGGCAACTGAAGGTTCTTTATTGTGCGAACTCCCTTCAAAGTATGAATAGCTCCATTTTCGCCGCCTGATATGCCAATATCAAAGCGACTTGTAGTCTCGGACACTCTTCTGTTTCCGAACCATTGTAGTGTAAGGTTCTCTTTGGGCCCACTTAAGCCCAACTCCTCCGCTAGTTTTTCATTCATCAAAGAAACTGCGGATCCGTCATCTAAAAACGCATAGCAGGATACGGTTTTCCCATTTGCATGTACATTTACCGGCAAAATTTTGAATAATACTGCAGAATCAGTTAACTGCGAAGCTGTTCCTGAAAATCCCTGACTGTTGTCAACTGTAGGTACCACGGAGGGCGTGTGCAGTAACGTGTTGATTTTCTTTATGCAACTTTCCGACTCACATTTGTGTATAAACTTACACGTTTGAACGTTCTAACAGCCTTCCATCTCATGTCGATGTTAAGTTTTTAAGCCTCTCACATTTTTCCAGATTATGTGGACCTTTGCAGACAACACAGCTTCTCTCCTTGACGTTAACTTCGTTCGCATGAAAAAACCTTGATTTCTGATTTTTCGGCTTTATTGCCTCGTCTTCGTCCACTAAGCCAGCATCCTGAATGTCCTCTGCCATTGTTTGGAGCCATTTGCTGAAGTCCTTAATATTTTCGTTACCCTTGCAAGCCCGACGATAGCGTGCCCACTCCAAACGTTGTTGTACTGGTAGTTTCGAAACCAACTCTTCCATGAGCGTTGGATTCTCCAAATATCTTTCCCCCTCCGCTGCTTCTAGAAAGGACTTCAAATTTTGTACTTTATTTCTATAATCTAACAGTTCCACTAACATCCCCTCTTTAATTGCGGGTGAATTACGTACACGTGTAATTTGACTTTTAATTAGCTTTTCAGGCCTACCAAAATTTTGCCTAAGAGTTTTCATAATGTCGGGTACATTTCGACTGTGGATCAGTAAACATTCCACAACTTCACGTGCCTTGCCTTTGATCGCTTTCTGCAATCGTATCAAGTTCTGCCTTTCACTGTAGCCATATGCACTGGTCGTCATTGTAAAGGTTTCCTTAAACATCGGCCATGATTCGGGGGTTCCATCAAATTCAGGTAGATCATAAAGTTTTGCACCTGAATCTTGCTGCGAAATTACACCTTCGTGCTCTGTGTCTTGTTCGTCCGTATTTTTTGGTGAGTCCTCATCGATTTCATTTTCACTCACACGTTTTCTTGTTACTGAGCTCGAGCATATCGACTCTATCAGTAAATTTGTCTTTTCCATTTGTATTTCGTTCATGCGCAGGATTTCCATTTGGAAGGCCTGCATTTGTGCCATATTGGCGTGTTGATGCTGTTGCATAAGTTGCATCATGTCTACTAAGTCTGAAGACGCATTCTTAGAAACCGCACTCTGATCATTGTCAGAACCGGCATGTGGCTCGTTTGACGATCTTGTCTTTCTTCTGCCCATCGTACAGAGAACCAAAAACAATAAAACCAAAAACTAAAGGCACTTACCAGATTCTTCCAGAACAATTTCACAACTTTGAGACGTCGGCGTCACTGCGCAATTCCGAATACATACATACACAAGTATGTACACACATGCACACATGCGCGCCAAAACCGGCGTCACTGCGCAATACCAAACATATACATACACAAGTATGCACACACATGCGCGCCAATCCGGCGTCACTCCAGATTCAATGCGAAATTGCTCCTCCGTTTGCTTCCTTGCACAATCCTATTGCAAGTCTCGATCCTTTCCCTTCGGGGAACGCCAAGGTGAAGCGAGATAAAAAATGTTGATTCGACTTCGGGTGAACTTTGCGAATAAAACGCCGCCAGGCTTCCAAACACACCTCCAAACAAACACACGCTCAACTGAATGATCCACAATGTGTATTTATTATTTGGTAAAGGAATAGTATGCGGTATGATGATGTATCAAGGTGGTTTTATCTCCTATAAAACAATATTTATGCATTTAAAGGTTCACAAATTAATCTTTTCTTTTCACATACGCTTCGTCGCGTTCTGCCCTCTTCTCAGTTCAATCGTCGAATGCTCAAACCGATCGAAACAATCGACGAGGGCGCTTATCAATATACTAAACAATAGGGTTGCCACTAAAAGCCACAACAGATATGTCAAATCTCGCGATGCCACAGAACTTCGCTTGAGCGTGTACACAAACCCTTTTGAACTTGACTGCGTAGGGTAGACAGCCCACAAGGACAAATTAATTAATTTTCATGCGATTTTATTAATATTTTCAAATATAAAGTATTTGGTTAGTTCTTTTTTAAACAAAATAATCTTTATTTGCTTCAACGGAGTTGAATATTTTTTAATTCAAACAGCAAAAATTGTAATTTGCCGCCCGCCAAATTAATAATAAAACCTTGCAACTCAAGCTGCTGTATAGTAACACGAGTGCGGCAAACAAAATGGTAAACAAAACGATATACGTAGGCAAGACTCTGTGGGTAATGCTCCTGCTGCTTGAAAGTACCTTGGGGCCAGCTTTATTTAATTGAAGCAATCGGAGGAAAGGTTGGCCAAATTAAAGGTCAGTTTGTTCCAGGCTGCAGCCACCTGACGCCCTTTGTTAAATTGAGGGCTAAGTTTTTATGCTCCTTCATAAGAGCCAAGAAAATTTCGCTCTGGACATCTGGTCGATTCTTTTCCTATTATAACTTATTGAAATTATAAACAATTCGTAAGAATAATAAAATTAACTAACATTTGGGCGGCTCCTGAATATTTTGGTTTTAGCGTTGCCACTTTTTATACCCGTTACTCGTAGAGTAAAAGAGTATACTAAAGTCGTGCAAATGTATGTAACAGCCAGAAGGAATCATTTCCGACCATATAAAGTATATATATTCTTGATCAGCATCAACAGCCGATTCGATATAGCCATGTCCGTCTGTCCGTCTGTCCGTCCGTCCGTCTGTCTGTATGAACACCTAGATCTCAGAGACTAGAAGAGCTAGAGCAACCAAATTTGAAATGTAGACTCCTATTGTCTGCATGCAGATCAAGTTTATTTTCAATTTTTGCCACGCCCCCTCACGCCCCCGCAATTTGGTAAAAACGTCATATCTCCTACAGTTTTGATGATAGATGGTTCGTACTTTCTAGAGATATCTAGTACTCAAAATTATTTATCGATTTGCTGAAGGAATGATAAGGACCGGATGAACGATACTCAAGTTATGAGCAAAAAACGGTCAGTTAACACCCACCACCCACCCCACCCATAACCTAAGCATTGCGTTCAGCAGCAATCTTAGTGAGAGAGAGAGAGAGAGAGAGAGAGAGACTTAGAGAGCGCACTGCGTTGTGCGTTGTGTGTTAACTGGCCGTTTGACTCGTGGGGTGCAGAGTATGTAATAGTCGGGCTTGACCGACGTTTTCAAAAGTTTTGTTGTCTGATCTGTTTATCGTGATGAATTTGGAGTCATTTATGTTGCATTTAGTAATTGACAAATGTCTATTAATATCTGGCGGATAATAAATAGCCGAGTTAAAAAATATTGCATACTTTTCGGCTGACCCACCTCAGGCATACAGGAAGGCTAATAAACATTTGTTTCCATGAGTAACGGGTATATCGAAGTCGGTTAGAGCCGACTTTAACTTACGCTCTCGTTTGAACTCAAACTGGCAGAAATCGATTTACAAATTGCAAAAGAAATAAGCAAAAGATCAACGCAAAAGTTATTGCTAATCAATCTAATTTTTGTACCCTTGCAAAGGGTATTATAATTTTGCCCAGAAGTTTGCAACGCATAGAAATATTCATTTCCGACCATGGGTTCGGAAACTATATATATTCTTGATCAGGGCGACGAGCTGAGTCGAATGAGCTTTGTCCGTCCGTCTGTCTGTCCGTCTGTCTGTCCGTCTGTCTGTCCGTTTGTTTCTACGCAAACTAGTCTCTGAGTTTTAAAGCTATCGAGCTAAAATTTTGCACAGAGTCTTCTTTTTACTGCACGCTGCTAATATGTATGAACCGACCGGATCGGATGACTATATCTTATAGCTGTCATAGGAACCATCGGTCAAAAAATGGGTCTTAGTGAGAAAAACTTTTTTGTTTTCAATGTTAACTTTCTTAAACTAGTTCAATAATAATATTATATGCTTTCAAACAGATTCGCAAACTTTGGTCAGAATCGGATGACTATATCTTATAGCTGTCATAGGACCGATCGGTCGGAAAATGGGTCTTAGGGAAAATAACTTTTTTGTTTTCAAGTAAATCGTTCTTAAGGTCGGGGATTCTTAATATTACACGCTTTCAAACTAATTTGAAAAAGTTGATCGACATCGGGTGACTATATCTTATGGTTGCCATAGGACCGATCGGTCGAAAATAGTTCTTAGTAAGAATTTTTTTTTGTTTTTAATGCTAGCGTCTTTAAACTCACTGATTACTTATTCTGTATGTTTTCAAAAAGATTCGCGAAATTTGGTCGAAATCAGATGTTGTCGGAAAATGGGCTTTAGTTAAAAAATTTTTTGATTTTTATGTAAGCGTTCTTAAACTCTGACATTTCAAAAACAGCATTTGCAAGGGTATAAAACTTCTGCACAGACGAAGTTAGCTTGGCCTTCTCGTTTTATCTTTATTTCAGCGCAAAAATCACTATTTTATGCACCTTAAAACTTAATTCGATTAATTTCGAAATTCAAATGTTAAAAGATGGCACCACTGAAACTCTAGCGATTTGGTGAGTTGCAGAGAATGACAAATTTAACTAGCGATTTAACTAGCGATTTAAAAAAAATGCTAATTTAATAAACTTAAAATGCTAAATGTTTAATTTATTTGATGTAGATTATTCACAAATTAACCACCCTTTATGAATCAATAAGGCTTATTTAAATCAAAATGCATTTTGGGGGCTTATTTCAGCAAATCGCCGGCTCAAGGGCGCGCGATTTTCAAATCACAGGCTCTGTGGCAGCCCGAAATTCGAGCGGAAGTGATTTCTGTGGCACTCCTGATAATTTATTGAAATTATAAACAATTAGAAAGAATAATAAAATTAACTAACATTTGAGCGGCTTTTCTTCATTATTTTGGTTTTAGCGTTGCCACTTTTTTGAACTCAAACTGGCAGAAATCGATTTACAAATTGCAAAATAAATAAGCAAGAGATCAACGCAAAAGTTATTGCTAATCATTCTAATTTTTTTATTTTATATCTCAGCAAAAAAATCGCTATTTTGTACACCTTAAAACTTAATTCGATTAATATGGAAATTCAAATGTTAAAAAATGGCACCACTGAAATACTAGCGGTTTGGTGGTTTTTTCAAATCACTCGAAAACAGGCAGGGCGAAATCAAATTCGCGCGAATTTCGAGCGGAAGTGATTTCTGTTGCACCCCTTTATATGCCTTAGCATTGGATTCAAAGTTTTGAAGCCACTTTCTGACCGGAACACATTGAAATCACTCTTTTTAAATTGTCAACTTATATTTGTACTTGATTTTCTCGTTTTTCGTCCATTTCACATTTCAGCGCCAACAGCTGAATTATTTTCTCGATTTTGTCCGCCATATTATTGTAATTTTGCACACTTTCAGCCACTTTGCTTGGCTTTATCGGCAGCAGCAGTAAATCCTTAATCGACTCATTTTTTTCTTTTTCGTGCTGTTTTTGTTGTAACCAAGCAAATGCAACTGTTCCGTCTCTCTTTTTCTACTCGCTTCTTTTTTTGTTTGTATTTACATACACGAGCGTGTATTTTACGTCGTTGTTTTTCTCGAAACTTCTTTCTGGAACCGAAAATGAACTATTAACGGCTTCAACTTTAGCCAAATGAACAATATCCAAATATCGCGTTCCGAAAACTGTTCAGCTTTTTCACTTATTCTCAACTTTATCTCCGTTTCTAGTAATTTTCTCGCATTCAGGCCCGGAGAGCCCCCAAATGTAGGATTATGAATATCCAATGATGAAATGTTTATTGAAATAATAATCCGAATGGGAAAATGACAAAAGAAAAGGATAATTAATATTTAACTTTGCAACTTTATGACCAGCAGCTACGTGCGTACGACTTCTACGGCTGACTCTCAACGACTGATGCTCTTTTTCTAGTTGATCTTCTCTCTCTGCCAACCGTCTGTCTCCTTGGCGCCACTGCATACAGGCGGCGCTCGAATTTACCTTACATATATACAAAAAAATTTTCGTTAAAAGCGCTCAAGCCGTTTCGGAGGAGATTTGAATTATTATTCAGCGGTGTCACAGAAATCTCTAGAGATTTCATCTTCGGTTGGATTGCAAATCGCTCGAAAAATTCGTCAGTGTCACAGAACTTCAAGAGATTTCATTTTTTTATTTGAAAATCTAGTTAGAACAGAAGCTGTTCCAATTGAACTATCATCTGTAAAACCATCTTGCCAGCCCTTAGTCAGCTGGCTCTTACATAGATGGCGACCAAGCTGCAAATCCGCAACGAGAGATTTGAAACCAACCGAAAGAGATTTCTGTGACACCGAGAATTGGTTTTGGGTTGGAATTTGGTTGAAAGAGATTTCTGTGACACCGCTGATTATGATTGAATTGTGGAAATTGATGAAATAGCTATACGATGACCAGCCTCCTTTGTGGTGTTGTGCGTGTCTTTTTTAAGAAATGGTATAAACAAAATCATAACTTATTGTCCTAGAGCCTGCTAAAAATTTATATGATTGAAAATCCAAATGCCACTAAATCAGTCACAGTCGGAGGTGTCACGGAAATCTCTAGAGATGTTGGTCTCGCTTGGTTTGCAAAACGCTCGAGAGAACCGTCGGTGTCCCAGAACTTCAAGAGATTTCATTTTCTTAATTGAAAAAACGCTGCAAACCGGTCCGGAACCGAACCCCTGAGAACCGGTTCGGTTCGGTATTTTTGGGGTTCGCGAACCGAACCATGAACCAGGCGCTCTATATTTTTGACTCCTCGAACCTGAACCCGAACCGAACCACTTTATCGAAAAATGAGGTTCGGTTCACCAGTTTATTTAATTTATTCATCGATAGATCCAGGGATATATTGGAAATCTCTGGAGATTTTACTATAAACGATTGCATTTCTAACTAAGCGTAAATGATTTCTGATGTAAAGTGACAAGATAAAGTATGATTATGATGATAGATAATACGGAAACACACCGTTTGACCATATGATGAATCAACTTGGCTATCACGGACGGTATAGATCACAATTACTTGCAAGTGATTTATATTACGCTTGGTTTTCACGTCAAACATTCTTATACTATGAGTACAGTACCAGTATTGGCTGCAGTATTCTCAGAACCGAGTTTTCATAATTTGCTTACTTAAAAAATAGTTGCAAAGCAACTGACTCAACGTCTGATTTTGAAGAAGAGAAGCTTATGAAAGCAATAGAAAGGAATAAACAAATATTAAATAAATAAGCTGTGAATGATGTTAAAGATTTCTTTGGAAATTGTCAAAGACCACATACATAACATACATCAACAAATATTTTAAACTTTTGCAACGGTCATAAAAACGATGGCTTCTAAAATATTGCCTTTACTATACTAGCTGTTCCAGGAACTCAGGTATCAGATGATCGAGCATTTTCCACCCTTAAGTTTGTTGTTGTGTTAACTGGCCGTTTTTTGATCATAACTTGAGTATCGTTCATCCGATCTTTATCATTCCTTTAGCAAATCGATAAATAATACTACATATCTCTAAAAGGTACGAACAATCTATCATCAAAACTGTAGAAGATATGACGTTTTTTACAAATTGCGGTGGCGGAAGGGGGCGTGGCAAAAATCAAAAATAAACTTGATCTGCCTGCAATCATCTATCTCTTACCATCTCTGAGATCTGCGCGTTCATACAGACAGACAGACGGACATGACAATATCGACTCGGCTATTGATGCTGATCAGGAATATATATACTTTATAGGGTCGGAAATGATTCCATCTCCCTGTTACATACACTGGTCGGCATAAGTATTTTGACAAAGAAATTTTCATAAATAAACCATTATATCTTTTAAACAAAAAATCTCGAAATTTTGAAATTTTTATCGGATGCTGGTGTAACAGTAAGTTTTCAATAAAGCATAAGAAGTACACAATCAGCTGCTTGGGTTGGAAAATAATAATCAAAATGTGCAAATGGCAGTTGGCATAAGTATTTTGACAGTTGATTTATTCTCACCACAGGACCTCAAATGATAAAAAGAATGATTGATTCTAGACAAGTTTATCACGCTGAACCCGAATCTGCCTTTAGAAATTCCATATCTCTAAGGGATTAACTGTAAATTGGACATTAAAATGCAGAAAATTACTAATTTGACCATTTTTCCCTGGACCCTATAAGCTAGAAAACATGATATTTTAAAAAACTTGATTTGTCATGTTATAGTACTTGTTTTTATCTGTAAAATGTAGTATATACTTTATTCATTTCATAAGATATAAGTTCGTGATCGATCTGCAAAGTATGGACGATATTCAAATTTTTTGAATTTTTTTTATTTTACAGTAGTTTTTAAAGAAATAATTCATATTTGGGTGCATTTTACCTTAAAAACTAACTGGCGCTCATGAAAAGCACAAAAAATTTAAATTTTCATGTAAATCGTCCATACTTTGCAGATCGATCACGAACTTATATCTTATGAAATGAATAAAGTATATACTACATTTTACAGATAAAAACAAGTACTATAACATGACAAATCAAGTTTTTTAAAATATCATGTTTTCTAGCTTATAGGGTCCAGGGAAAAATGGTCAAATTAGTAATTTTCTGCATTTTAATGTCCAATTTACAGTTAATCCCTTAGAGATATGGAATTTCTAAAGGCAGATTCGGGCTCAGCGTGATAAACTTGTCTAGAATCAATCATTCTTTTTATCATTTGAGGTCCTGTGGTGAGAATAAATCAACTGTCAAAATACTTATGCCAACTGCCATTTGCACATTTTGATTATTATTTTCCAACCCAAGCAGCTGATTGTGTACTTCTTATGCTTTATTGAAAGCTTACTGTTACACCAGCATCCGATAAAAATTTCAAAATTTCGAGATTTTTTGTTTAAAAGATATAATGGTTTATTTATGAAAATTTCTTTGTCAAAATACTTATGCCGACCAGTGTACTTTGCACAAACTTAATATACTCTGTGTACCTTTGGTGCAGAGTATAAAAATGAGAAATTTAAGAGAAAAGAAAGCGAAATTTAATAATGTGTTCGCGGCACTCATGAAGTGTAACTTGCCAGCCCTTAGTCAGCTGGCTGTTACACAGAGGACGACAAAATCGGTAGATGGCGCCACTTTTGGAGGTTGCTTTTGGCAAATATGAATGACTTTGGTTGGTTTTGCGAATAATTATTATATTATGGATTAAAGTTCCAATGTTTAAACTAATTAAATAATTTATTCATTTGATGCAACCTATCCTGAAAAGAATTGTTTACATTTCCAAAATTAATTTTGCTTGTCAAAATTGTTTGGGTGGTGAAGTTTGCTAAATCTTCTAAAAAAAACACGAGAGATCTGAAACCAAACCTCTCTCTTGATCCTATCTCTCGCACCTTTCCCTCTACGTGCAACACAGCGCCCAAAGCTGGCAGCATCCTAACAGTGGCGATCAGATTACATAGCTCTGTTACGCCTTGCATAAACAGAGAGACAAAGTAGCTGGAACTGCCTGTTGGTTCGGCTACATGATGAGAGTTTATATAAAAACTAAGCTGCCATTCACGACAGATATATTGGCGGCATTACGTTCGTCGCGTGTCTACAAGCGCACTACAGAGGTATCGTTTAATGTGGTCCAAGAAGTTTTCAGAAGGAACTTTAGACAAAGTAACTTTGTGGCTGGAGCTGGTTATTGATCCAAATTAGGGCGTGCCTTTGTCAAAGCCAGAGTTAAGAAAAAACTGGGAAGTTCATACTTCGAATTGGAGGATCTCCAGGTCGATTAGTTTGTCGCTATCATGCGAAGGATTTGAGACAATAACTGATATAAGCTTAGGTGTATCAGACTTGTGTTCATGAGGCCCAAGTCAGATTTTAATGGGGGGCAATTTGTAACGCTTGTATTTGCAACAAACATCAAAATTGCTTGGATCTGGAAATATCGTGAAGGTAAAGCGCCATACATCGGTAGCTATATAGAGAAGTAAGGTAAATTATTTGTTATGCCTCTTTCTCAAGATGGCCAAAAAAAATCCAAAAATTCAAAAAAAAGTCCATAAAATCCAAAAATTAAAAAAAAAATAATAATGAAAGTAGCATACTTTTCGGCTTATATAATATTATTCCAATGAGTTGTGTTCTATTCTTCTTTGAACTGTGATCCAGGCCAGTTGTGTTCGCTCTTATAACTTCAACCATTTTCATCCTCGGCCAAAGTAAAAATTCGTAAGCGAAAAAGTATAAGTGTCACGAGTAGTCTCAGGTTTAAAACCAACCAAAAGAATTTTCTGCGGCACCTAAGAATTGGAATTCGGTTTGAATTTGGTTGTAAGAGGTTTCTGTGTCACCCCCGTATGTAAGTGTTCAAGCAATTGATTATTTAAACAACGTAAGAAACAAAAAATGACATATTCTGAGGTGTCACGGAAATCTCTTCCAACCAAATTTTAACAGAAAAGAAATTCGGTGCTCCAGAAATCTCTTTCGGTTGGTTTCAAATCTCTCGTGTTATGTTAGGAGATTTTGCAAATTTCACCACCCAAACAATTTTGATAAGCAAAATTAACTTTGGAAATGTAATCAACAATTTTTTCTGGATAGGTTGCATTACATGAATAAATTATTTAATTAGTTTAAGCATTGAAATTTGCGCTTAAATAATTATTCGCAAAACCAACCAAAGTCATTCATATTAGTCAAAAGCAACCACCTCAGGTTGCGCCATCTACCGATTTTGTCGCCATCTATGTTAAGGCCAGCTGACTAACATGTACTAACATTTTTAAATTTCGCATTTTATTTTTGGAGAATATGGTATGAACCGTGCCACTGAAACCTCTTCCAACCGAATATCAATTCTTAGGTGGCACAGAGAATTCTTTTGGTTGGTTTCAAACCTCCCGTGTTTTGTTAGTTATAGCAAAATTCACCCAAACAATTTGGACGAGTAAAATTAATATTTGATATGTAAACAACATTAATTTTCCGGATCTATCAGCGGTGTCACAGGAATCTCTTCCAACCATATTGCAACCCAAAACCAATTCTCGGTGTCACTGAAATCTCTTTCGGTTGGTTTCAAATCTCTCGTGTTTTGTCAGGAGATTTTGCAATATTTTGACAAGTAAAATTAGTTTTGGAAATGTAAAAAACATTATTTTTCTGGATATGTTGCATCAAATGAATAAATTATTTGATTAGTTTAAACATTGCGATTTGCGTTTTAATAATTATTCGCGAAACCAACCTAAGTGTTTCGTATTTGTCGAAAGCAGCCACCTCAAGTGGCGCCATCTGCAGCTTGGTCGCCATCTATGTCAGAGCCAGCTGACTAAGGGCTGGCAAATTACACTTCATGAGTGGCGCGAACACATTTTTAAATTTCGCTTTTTATTTTTGGAGAATATAAAATGAATTTGATTTATAATTTAAAAATGCAAACATATAACACAATCAATAAATATCCCTTGAACATCAAATTACTCCTTAACTAAAAAAAGGGAAATTTTTTTCCGAGAGATGCAGCGCTGTTTTTACAGATGATAGTTCAATTGGAACAGCTTCTGTTCTAACTGAAGTTCTGTGACACCGACGAATTTTTCGAGCGATTTGCAAACCAAATCTCTAGAGATTTCTGTGACACCGCTGTATATTAATGTTTCTCAATAATTACAACATATTTAATACTATCTAAACAACTTAGTACGATAGGGTCTAAGGTCTTGTTACTCGCTACTCTATTCCTCTATTAGTTATAGTATTATTCAAATGTACTCTAGTTAATATTTAAATAAATATTTTTCCGGATAAGTTGCATCAAATGAATAAATTATTTAATTAGTTTTAACGTTTAAATTTGCGTTTCAATAATTATTCGCAACACCAACCAAAGTCTGTCAAATCAACCAATGCCAACCACCTTATGTGGCGCCCATTTAGCTTCGAGGCTTAGATATGTAACTAACTTTATTGAATATAACTTAAGCTAACAATTAATGTTGAGTTGAACGGAGCGAAGCGGGCGCGTGGGTTCTTGTGCGCGATGAATAGTGTGACCTGAGGAACTCATTTTAAAATTATTCAATTTATTTTTGGAGAATATGACTTAAATTTGAATTCCAATTTAAAAATGCATCATAAAATAAAATCAATCAAAAAATTTCAGTTAAACATCAAATGAACCCATAACTACCAAATTGGGAAATTTTTTTAAGAGAGATGCAGCCCAGCTTTAGGGATATGGTCCATTATCTGGGACATAAACCTTCTAAATTGATTTTCAAATAAAAAAATTTAATCTCTCGAAGTTCTGTGGCACCGACGGATTTTTCGAGAGATTTACAAATCAATCGGCGGCAAAAAGTAAACGTAAAATTTCTGACACGTCATTTTCTGAAAATTCAGTAAAAAGGAAACTGCAGTAGCAAAACAAGAACTACCTAAAGAAAAACCACTTTTTTGTCAGCATCTTACGATGTACTGGAAAAGTTTAATGTTGATATGGTACAATTTATATTTGGATTGGTGTTAGATTAGTGTTAGATGTTCGATGTTATGGCAGGTTCATTTACGTCGTCTTGGAAGTTGCAAAATGGAAGATTCTCAAAAGTCATCTTCTGGCTCTGACACCATTTATCCTTTCTCTGCGAAGTAGTTGCCTTGCTAGCCGATTTGGATGTTTTCTGAGTCTCTCAATGTAGTCACCAGATTGTTTAACAACGTCGCCTATCATTGGGACATTTAGTTCCTGTTCCAGCCTTCTCGTGCACATGTGCCAGGGCGCTCCCGATAGTCTGCGCAGTACTTTGGCTTGGAGGAAACGGATCTTGTGTAGATGCGCTGTAGCTGCAATAACAAATACTTGCAGGCCGTATCTCCATCCGGATGCAATAATTGCCTTGTATATATGTACCTTGTTCTTAAATGACAGTTTGCTTCTGCTATTTAGCAGACATCCCAATTGAGCAGCTCTTCTATACAGCGACCTTGTAAGCTGGTTTATGTGCAAGCCAAAAGTCAGGCGCCTGTCCTCCGAGATACCTGTGTCCTTGATGATGGGCTAGAAGTTGATTTTCCATGAAAACTCCGAGACAGTCGTCTCTCCTTAACGTGAAGGTGACATTGGCCCACTTCGCTTGATTGATACCTCTATTCCAGCGCCTTGCCCATCTGCAAATTCGGTACATGTACTGCTGTAGAATGTCCGTGGCGCTGAAAACACAGGGATGTCTGGCCGAGGACGATCCCCAGGAAACTCATGGACGTATAGTTCTTGTTCTCGATTCAGCTCCATCAAGGACGACAGAAAACGTCCTGTCAGTAAGGAAGCTGCGCCCCAGATCAAAGAGCTGTGGTGGGAGACGACTCTTTTTCTTGCACAGCAATCCTTCATGCCACACACGATCGAACGCTTGCTTTACGTTGACGAATGCCACCACGACGCACAGTAGGCGAAACGGCCATTCTAGCGCGCCGTAATTCAATTTTTCAAGTTTGAAGAATCGTTAAAAGTTTATCTCAAAGCATTTCGATATATATCTGAACAGCTGTGAGCTTTCAAACACAACATATGTTTTGGCATGTGCTTTTCAATTAATTCCCGCATTATTGCAGTTTTTATACCCGTTACTCCTAGAGTAGGCAGAAGGAATCATTTTCGACCATATAAAGTATATATATTCTAGATCAGCATCAACAGCCGAGTCGATATAGCCATGTCCGTCTGTCCGTCCGTCCGTCTGTCTGTGTCAACACCTAGTTCTCAGAGACTAGAAGAGCTAGAGCAACCAAATTTGAAATCTAGACTCCTATCATCTGCACGCAGATCAAGTATATTTCCAATTTTTTTCACGCCCACCCCCGCCCCCACATTAAAAAATGTTGAATAACTTCCACAATTTTTGAGATATCGATCTCAAATTTAAACTTACATTGATATTCGCAACTTCTAGAAGCCCTGAAATTTTCATCAAGATCGGATGGTAAATAGCCGACTTAAAATATGTTGCATACTTTTCGGCTGCCCCAAGTGACATATTCTTATCAGCTCTATAATATGTTACATATTTATTATCATGGTTTCAGCGCGCGAGTATGCCACATTTTTGTTAGTTATTTATTGATTAAGCTTTTGTAAGATGTTTAAGCTTTAAGCATATCAGAATCTAGTTCTAGCTGACTATTAATACCAATATTGTAAACAAGGTCCCGTTGCGAATAAGAAACCAAGAGCTAGCGTCAGAAGAACTCCCGTTTGGAGTAATTTTCCATAACTTTCAGCAGCCTCTGCTGAGGTTCTACTTGTACAGCTTGTGCATTTGCTAGTTAGTCTAAGTATAACTCTCAAGTGAGACACAACATTATTTACGTAATTAATAAAAGTTGTAAACTTCCATTGCACCGTTTTTGTTGGGATATTCAATTGGAATTTATTTTTGAGTAACCGCGGAAAGGTTACTCTGGTGTGGAAGGAAACCGAAAGACTCCGGATCATCTAAACCCAATCATCGAAATCCTCCAGTGACGAACGCTCCAGAAGGATCGACTACCTGCTACCTTCTACTTCTTTTAGAAGGTCATTGGCGTTTGGAACATCCGTTACAGCAAACCTTTGGGACTGGGCTTCAACCTCAAGCCTAGGGTCATAAGGTTATTTCATTGGCGCAGCCGGTAGGATTCAAAGAGATTTACGACTATAAATTCTCATTGTGTCCGCAAAAGAACCAACCAACCCCGACGTCTTATCATGGCTTTGCAAGACGGTGCTTTTAACCAGAGTCTGTCCCACATCAGACAAATCTCTCCATTCGACGGCGATTCTGTGTACCTCGGCCTGTTCATCAAAAGAGTGGAGCAAGTTTTCCAGCTCTACCCCACTACAGCAGCGACACAACAAGCCATCCTTTACAGTGCGATTGAGGGACTTATAGTGGGTCCAGCACAACAAATTTTAATACGTAGAGCACCTATGAATTGGAGCGAACTTCGAGCAGCCCTGATAGACGAATATAATACTCATGTACCTTTGCATCAACTTATTATGAATATTTATCGCACCAACTATAGTGGAAGCCTCCGTAAGTTCATCGAAGCCCTTGAAGACCAATCGAACATAATTTTAAGCAAAATACATTTAAACAATGAACCTAGAATTGTGTACTCAAGAGCTCTAGATGATGCAATACGCACCACCATAAATGACAAATTACCCGATAAAATTTTTATGTCTCTGTGTCGGTATGATATAAGTACGATTTCAAAGCTAAGAGTAGTTGCAAAAACTATAGGCATTTATGAACAGAGCAACTCACAAACAAACCTAAGACCACCACCCATTGGGAAACCTCAGTCAGACGAAAATAATTTACAGATGAATAGTAATTCTCGAGCTACGAGTGTTGAACGACAAGTAAATCAAGAAAATGGGAACAGACCCCACAGCAACTACGATCATTATTCCAATCGACAAAGGAGATACGATTCAAATAGGTTTGGACAAAGCTCATATGATCAAACTAGCCGATCTCAGAATCAAGAAAGGCAGAGTAATACCCAGGGTCAATCACAACATCAGGGACAGCAGGACAGGCAAATGTCTCAAAATAATTTGACCTACTACAGACCAAATAACAATGATCCTAATAAAAGAAAGCGAAAATCAGATTCCACTCAGCAAAGAAAGTCCGACCTCATGGATATATCCGAAAATTTTCAAGTACAAGCCTCGGACGACCCTCAACAGTAATCAGAATCCAAATAAATAATAGATGGCTCAACTGTGTAATAGACACTGGTTCGACAATCAATATCGTTAAGAAAAATTTTACTGATCAAAGGGAAACGCATACTCCCACTGTTATTAAGACAATAAACGGTCTAACAACCCTTTTCAACACAGCAAAGATAAAAATTCCTAAGCTGAGCAATAAGGAACACATTTTTTTTATCCACGATTTCTCACCAAAGTATGATGCGCTCTTAGGAAAACAATTTCTTAAGGCCACTAATGCTCTCATCGATTTTGATAGGGAAACAGTACGCTTAGGAAAATTTACCTTCCGCATGTTGAGCGAAAATCAGCAGGAACCTAAAGAAGAGATCAGCCCTGAAGTAGAATTGATTGATCTCGAGTTTGAATACTCATTTAATATAGAACTTGAAGAGAATCCTTATATAAGAACAAGCCACTTAAATTCAGAAGAAGCAAGAGCAGTTTTGAATTTAACAAACGAGTACTTAGACATCCAGTACCATGAGAAGGATGATCTGACTTTTACAAATAAAGTCAAACACGTTATCAGGACAAAACATGAAGACCCCATATATAGGAAAGCTTACCCATACCCATATATTCACGACAAAGAAGTGGACAAGCAAATCGAAGATATGCTCAAACAGGGAATCATTCGCGAATCGAAGTCCCCTTAAAACAGTCCCGTATGGGTCGTACCTAAAAAGGACGATATCTTAGGGCAAAAGCAGTACCGAGTCGTGATAGATTATAGGCCTCTAAATGAGAGCACTATTAATGACAAATATCCTATTCCTAACATGGATGAGATTCTTGACAAACTCGGAAGGTGTCATTACTTCACAACTCTTGACTTAGCCAAAGGTTTCCATCAAATTGAAATGGACATGGACTCAATCGAAAAAACTGCGTTCAGTACAAAAAAGGGGCATTATGAGTTTACCCGCATGCCATTCGGCCTAAAAAATGCCCCAGCGACCTTTCAAAGGTGTATGAATGAAATCCTTCATGATCTCATTAGCATACATTGCCTAGTTTACCTTGATGATATAATCATCTACTCCGTTTCACTCGAAGAGCACCTTAATTCATTGAGACACGTGTTCGATAGGCTTAGGAGTGCAAATCTTAAGCTCCAGTTGAGCAAGTGTGAGTTTATGAAGCGAGAAACCGAGTTCCTTGGTCATATCGTGACAGCAGAGGGTATCAAACCCAACCCTAATAAGATCAGTGCAATCCTTGATTACCCCATGCCAAAGACTTCGAAGGAAATCAAATCCTTCTTAGGACTATGTGGATCTTACAGAAAATTTATAAAGGACTTTGCCGCAATAGCAAAGCCTATGACCATATTTCTCAAAAAGAGTCAGAAGATTGATATTAACAATGAAGCGTATGTCAATGCTTTCAATAAATTGAAAATATTGATCACTACCGACCCCATTCTTGCTTATCCTGATCTTAATAAGACTTTCACCCTTACCACGGATGCAAGCAACTTCGCTATGGGCGCAGTATTGTCCCAAGACAATCGACCCATATGCTTTGCCAGTCGAACACTCAACGAACATGAGTGCAACTATTCGGCAATTGAAAAAGAATTATTGGCAATCGTATGGGCCACCAAATATTTCAGACCGTTCCTTTTTGGACGGAAGTTTAAGATAAACTCTGATCACAAGCCCTTGGCATGGCTTCATAACCTGAAGGAACCAAATATGAAGCTTCAGAGGTGGAAAATTGGTCTTAACGAATACGACTTTGACATCAAACACATTGATAGAAGAGAAAATCATGTTGCTGATGCGCCGTCTCGAGTGAAGATTGAGGAAGTCAACGCAGCAGATGATGAAACCACCGCAGCCACAATACACAGTGCAAGCGAAGATAATGGGAACTGCATCGGAATTACGGAACGCGCCGTAAACACATGTACAAACCAGATACTTTTCATAAAAGCGGATAGACCATCCATTAAGGTTGATAAATACTATTTGAAAACAATCACAACAGTTCGCTATGACAACATGACTACTGAAAATGCATCTGAATTGATCAAAACCCTTTTGTGTGGCAGACATTCAGCTGTTTATATTGAAGATGACAAAGATTTCGCAATATTTCAACGAACTTACATGTCCCTTGTTAAGCCGAAAACAGGTACCACTGTTATCAAATCCTCAAAGTTGCTTCTTAATGTACCCACTTATGCAGATTTTGAGGAACTTGTGCGAGAGCTGCACGATAGGGCCTTACATCAAGGAATCCAAAAGACGCTTGATGAGTTTAATAAGACACATTTTTTTCAATATGCAGGAAAACTCGTGCAGGCTATTATCAATAAATGTCAGACATGCAATTTAGCTAAAGCAGAACATCGACGCACAGACCATCTATTCGAAATTACACCTGAGGTGATGAGCATTCGTGATAAATTTGTCATTGATTACTATTTTATAGGGAAGCGAAAATTTCTCACGTGTATAGATTGGAAGTCGAAGTTTATAATGGTCACTGAAACAAACACAGTTGACTGGCTTGAATCGAAACGAGCCCTCCTTAAAGTTTTCAATTCTATGGGGCTACCAAAGTTATTAAAAACGGATCAAGACTCAGCTTTAGTAAGCAAATCGCTTCATAATTGGCTTAAATCGTTAGGCATACAAGTCAATATAACTACCAGTAAAACAGGTTTAGCTGATATTGAACGAGTTCACAAGACCTTAAATGAGAAAATGAGAATCATTCACACCGAGAAATCACTTGATGACAAAGCTGTAGATATCGAATATTCTACATACGTTTACAATCATTTAACAGTGCATAGTACTACTGGTAAGAAGCCAGCTGAAGTATTTATTTTTGGACAAGAACCAGAAAAAAACGCCCAGAAGATTAAGGAGACTAGAATCAATAGACTTAACAAGAATAGGAAGGATTTTGAAGTCGACCCAAAGTATACTAAGACTCAGCCCAGGCGAGAGAAGATTAAGAACCCCTTCAAGGTCTCAAAAAATCCGAACAGAGTGGACGCTACCCACTATGAAGAAAATCTTATAGGCAAACACCCTGTTAAGCATCGTAGCAAATATCATAAGTCAAAAGCTGATCCCAGTCAAAAGATACTTTCATAATACAACAAATTTTCCTATAATGACTCCCACGCGATTTGAAGAAATAATTTGTAATATTTTTTCTAGTTTTTAAGCATTATAATGACTTTGCATATTGTTAATCATTCTATATAATCACATTTCATAGAATATTCATGTACAACCAATAGATCTATAGAACATTTTTGTAATAATCAACGAGGACGTTGATTTCTCTTCGATTGGTAGGAGTGACATATTCTTATCAGCTCTATAATATGTTACATATTTATTATCATGGTTTCAGCGCGCGAGTATGCCACATTTTTGTTTGTTATTTATTGATTAAGCTTTTGTAAGATGTTTAAGCTTTAAGCATATCAGAATCTAGTTCTAGCTGACTATTAATACCAATATTGTAAGCAAGGTCCCGTTGCGAATAAGAAACCAAGAGCTAGCGTCAGAAGAACTCCCGTTTGGAGTAATTTTCCATAACTTTCAGCAGCCTCTGCTGAGGTTCTACTTGTACAGTTTGTGCATTTGCTAGTTAGTCTAAGTTTAACTCTCAAGTGAGACACAACATTATTTACGTAATTAATAAAAGTTGTAAACTTCCATTGCACCGTTTTTGTTGGGATATTCAATTGGAACTTATTTTTGAGTAACCGCGGAAAGGTTACTCTGGTGTGGAAGGAAACCGAAAGACTCCGGATCATCTAAACCCAATCATCGAAATCCTCCATTGACGAACGCTCCAGAAGGATCGACTACCTGCTACCTTCTACTTTTTTTAGACGGTCATTGGCGTTTGGAACATCCGTTACAGCAAACCTTTGGGACTGGGCTTCAACCTCAAGCCTAGGGTCATAAGGTTATTTCATTCCCACCTCAGGCACACAGGAAGGCTATACATTTCTTTCCCTGAGTAACGGGTATATCGGAGTCAAAAAACAAAAAGAGCTTGGTTATATCTATCTATCTACTCTATCAGCGGTGTCACTGAAATCTCTAGAGATTTCATCTTCAGTTGGTTTGCAAATCGCTCGAAAAATTCGTCAGTGTCACAGAACTTCAAGAGATTTCATTTTCTTATTTGAAAATCTAGTTAGAACAGAAGCTGTTCCAATTGAACTATCATCTGTAAAAGCAGGGCTGCATCTCTCGCAAAAAAATTTCCCTTCTTTTAGTTAAGGAGTAATTTGATGTTCAAGTGATATTTAGTGATTGTGTTATATTTTTTATGATGCATTTTTAAATTATAGTTCAAATTTATATATATTCATTTCATATTCTCCAAAAATACAATGCGAAATTTAAAAATGTGTTCTCGCCACTCATGAAGTATAACTTGCCAGCCCTTAGTCAGCTGGCTTTTACATAGATGGCGACCAAGCTGTAAATGGCGCCTCTTGAGGTGGCTGCTTTTGACAAATACGAAAGACTTTGGTTGGTTTGGCGAATAATTATTCAGCGGTGTCACAGAAATCTCTTTCAACCAAATTCCAACCACAAACCAATTCTCGGTGTCACAGAAATCTCTTACGGTTGGTTTCAAATCTCTCGTGTTTTGTCAGGAGATTTAGCAAGTAAAATTAGTTTTGGAAATGTAAACTACATTATTTTTCTGGATATGTTGCATCAAATAAATAAATTATTTGATTAGTTTAAACATTGAAATTTACGTTTTAATAATTATTCGCCAAGCCAACCACAACCACACAATCAATAAATATCACTTGAGCATCAAATTACCACTTAACTAAAAAAAGGGAAATTTTTTTGCGAGGGATGCAGCCCTGTTTTTACAGATGATAGTACAATTGGAACAGCTTCTGTTCTAACTAGATTTTCAAATAAGAAAACGAAATCTCTTGAAGTTTTGTGACACCTAGAGATTTCTGTGACACCGCTGATTATACAAATTCTGTAAAATGAATGACAAAAGAACCAGCAAAGAGACAGCAGTGAATAAAGAATAACCAAGAAACATGGATGTGATCCTTTTATTAAAACTACTTCATAATATACAAACCATTGGAAACTAAAACAATCCGATGTGCTCCAGAAAGCTCTAGATATTTTGGGGTCAGTTGTTTTTGCAAACAACCAATCCAAGTGTCGGTGTTCCACAAATATCGGAGATTTCATTTTTCGGAGTTAGCTTCGGAGTCGCATAAAGAGAAGGGCCAAAAACAGCTGACTGGTTGTAATTGCGTTGTGGCTGCCACGGCAGGGTTGTAGGCTTCAAATGTTGGATTCAAGTTTTTTTCATAAGTTTCCGTCCGTCCGTCTGTCTGTATGAACACCTAGATCTCAGAGACTAGAAGAGCTACAGCAACCAATTTTGAAATGTAGACTCCTATTGTCTGCACGCAGATCACGTTTATTTAAAATTTTTGACACATCCACCCACGCCCCCACAATAAAAAATGTTGAATAACTTCCACAATTTTTGTGATATCGATCTCAAATTTAAAACGTAGATTTATATTCGCAACATCTATAAGCCCTTTTAATTAAGATCGGATGATAAATAGCCGAGTTAAAAAAGTGTTGCATACTTTTCGGATGACCCACCTCAGGCATACAGGAAGGCTATTAAACAAAGTCGGTCGAAGTCGGTTAGAGCCGACTTTAACCTACGCTCTCGTTTTAAACTTTATTTAAGCGTACAAGCTTTTAATTTTGAAAAGATAATGAAAGCTCCGAAAATGTTATTGTCATAAATGGAATAAGTTGGTAGGTTTGCTCATTGCTGCTTTCTGCTGCTCTCTGACTTTTGCATTGTTTTGGTGGACAAAATTTTAAAATTAACTTTTATTACTTAAAACCCATCAAATCTTTCATAATATTAATGCAAATCGATCAGTTAAGCATTCACCAATTGTTCTTCATTATTATATTTGACTCAAATCTCTTTATTATCAAAACATAGACCAAATGTCGCCACAAAATTCGCAACATTTGAAAACAACCAAAGTCACATTTCAGTGTCACAGTGGCATAGCACAATGTGGACGGCCCATGCCTTGTCACAGAAATCGTTTTCATAGGAGCGAGTACTATTCATTTGGCGTCACAGTAGTTCTGTGGCCGAGGGTGGCCACAATTAATTGAACAGCTGATCCAATGAGTTAGCTCAAAATTAGCTTATTTGAACTATTTTTCTGTGCCAAGCATATCGCCCATGTTCGTTTTCCTGTCTCATTGTGAGAACTTTGTTTTGTTTTTTTTTTCCGAAATAAAAATTTTTGATAAAGGTGAATATGAGTCATTTTTAGTGCTTTCGTGTATTTTTATACCCGTTACTCGAAGAGTAAAAGGGTATACTAAAGTCGTGCAGATGTATGTAACAGGCAGATGGAATCATTTCCGACCATATAAAGAATATATATTCTTCATCAGCATCAACAGCCGAGTCGATATAGCCATGTCCGTCTGTCCGCCCGTCCGTCTGTCTGTGTGAACACCTAGATCTCAGAGACTAGAAGAGCTAGAGCAACCAAATTTGAAATCTAGTCTGCACGCAGATCAAGTATATTTCCAATTTTTTTCACGCCCACCCCCGCCCCCACAATAAAAAATGTTGAATAACTGACACAATTTTTGAGATATCGATCTCAAATTTAAACTTACATTCATATTCGCAACATGATGATAAATAGCCGAGTTAAAAAATGTTGCATACTTTTCGGCTGTCCCGCCTCAGACATACAGGAACGCTATTAAACGTTTCTTTCCATATGTAACGGTTATTTCGAAGTCGGTTAGAGCCGACTTTAACTTACGCTCTCGTTTTAATTGTAATTAAATTACATTTTTTAGCTGCAAGAAATGAATGCGCGAAAGGCAACAGAGCTAGTGGCCTGTGCTGTTATTGCGTTGTGGGTGCTAGATGAAGATGAACATGATGATGAACCCAAGCCAAAGCGCTCTTGCTGGGTCGACAAAATTAATTTCACTCGAAGAGAAGAAGGCATGTTTACCAAGTTGAATACAGAGTTGCGAAGTATTCCGCACAAATTTATAAATTATGTTGTTATGTATTGGATGCAACCACTTTCGATCGATATTTTGTTGCCCATTTCACCTGCGGATAGACTAGCAGTGACACTGTGCTTTGGGCTTTAGGATCCAGTATGACATCCCTCTCATACAAGTTTAGAATGTCAAAGGCAACAATAAATGGAATTCCGGAAAAAGGAACGAATGCATTTATAAAGTATTGGAGACGAGTAATTAAATATGTTTATTGATTTGATATGTGTATATTGAAGTAGGAGTTGTAGCACTTAATGCCAAATGAGTACTTAGCTGTGACAAACCAAATGAGTACTTTTTATCTGAACGCTTCTTGTTGAGGCTGACAGAGATCCTCTAACTGAACCCTCCCCGAGGGTGTCGGCTGGGCAATGGACACTGTATGCACCTCGGCTAAAAGCGAGCTATACCTAGTGTCACTTGCGCGTCTTACACCCAGGAAATGCAGTGTCTAGCTAAGGCGAAGGCCAGCACTATCCAGCTTCAGTTGGGTAGAGTTGAGCCGGAGCCATGGTTAAGAGGTGCCTGGCAGCAGGCATAAAATGCTATGGGGTGGTTCTCAAGAACAAAAAGTAACCAACATGGGTCCATTAACATGCACAAAGTACAAGACCAAACTCGGGCTGGGATATCAGCCCAAACGTCGGTGGAAGGCGTGACTGCTACCACCGGCGGGCACGGTGAGGAGAAATCCTCTCTTCGTGTCGCCAGCGGTCACACCTCTGTTGCGGTTGGAGCAGGCCAAGACAGTTGTACAGCTACTGCCAAGACGACAGATAAAGCCAAAGTGTGGCGTGGTACCGCAGTCCATGCAGACTCGGACTGCGAGTCGCACGGCGGCTCAATAAACTCGGAGGCCGAGGAAAAGCTGCTGCTCTCCCCAGTCCAGGCGGGTTCTAGTACCTCAAGTAAGGTAAGGCCCAAAAGGACCAAGGAGGGCATGCGAGCGAAGGCCCAATACAAGGCGGCGCTTAAGATCAAAGCGCGGCTCGATGGCAGCGGTAAGCTCTCCCCAGAAGAGAGCAACAAGCTGGCATGGGCCGAGCAAAAGATCAAGGAGGGTCGCAAGCACTTTGCGGAGAGACCGGCGATGAAAGCCACCTCCGCCGCATACGTCAATAAGGTGGAGGAAAGCGTGGTAATGAAGCGGCAGCGCTCATCCGAGCAAGCGAAGGCAGAGGCCCCAGCCACCAAACGGCCATGCCCAAGACCGCGGAGCCATGCTTTACCAAGCTCCACCCCAAACACACAAAAACCGACAAAGGAGTCAGCCAGCGACGTGGCAAAACGGCATCTCACCGTAGCCCTAGTCGACAAAAGCGACCCTTTCGGAAAAATGACGCCAGAACAGTGGAAGCAAGTGGAGGGGATGCTGTTCGAGGAAATTTTTAAGAGGATGGACGACCCAGCAGCGCAACCGGTAACGTTTGACGGAGCAGGCTGGCTGTTTGGAGTCAAGATCCTCAAATGCATGGACGATCTCACCCTCAAGTGGGTCAAAAGCGTCGTTGCAGACATGGGAAGCCCATGGGAGGGTGCTCAGCTGGAGGTTGTTGACAGAACATGTATTCCGTCAGTTCCGAAGGCGAAAGTGCTCTTCCCAAGGGTAGTACCAAAGGAGCAGGCGCTGAAACTGCTACGGTGGCAAAACCCGGACGTGCCAACAAGCGACTGGAAGGTGCTATATGTTGCTAAGCCCGACAAGAACGGGCAGCACATGGTCCTCCAGATCAACAAGGAGGCCGACGATTTGCTCTACCCAAGGTTCGGGAAGATGGCGTGGGGAGTAGGTAGCGTGCACCTACGACTCAAAAAGCGCCACCCGGAAGACAAGAACGAGCACACGCTGGAGGCAGGGGAGGTCGAAAAGGACCTTGGCATCGACGAGATGGTCGAAAGAGCCAGCAGCCTCGACATTACAGAGGCAGTGCACTCTGCTCAAAACGAAGGGGATGGTGTCTCAGCCATGGGAGTTGACCCATCCAGCCTGGAGAACGACGAGGATGAGGATTCAACCATGGTAGTTGACCCATCCAGCCTGGAGAACGACGAGGATGAGGATTCAACCATGGTAGTTGACCCATCCGGGCCGGGGGACGCCGACAACGATCATGCAGTTGAAGGTCCTCCAGGTCAACTTGCATAAAAGCAAGCTTGCGTCGGCGGAGCTCCTGATAACCCTTGAGGAAGGGCCCGCCGATGTGGCCTTAGTTCAGGAACCTTGGATTGCGGCAGGGAACAAGGTCTCAGGGCTAAGGTCACCAAATTACAACACTTTCCACCCCACCGCGGTAAGTAAGGCACGGACAGCCATTCTGGTAAGAAAAGGCATCTACGCTTACCTTATGTCAAATTACAGCACGGACGACCTCACAGTTGTGGCCCTGGAAGGCCACGATGATGAGCCAATAATAATGGCGTCCTGCTACATGGCACACGAGCGAGAGTCACCACCATCCGAGCTCGTACGTCTAACGGCCGAGGCGGGTAGGAAAAAACAGCCACTTGTCATCGGAACGGACGCCAACGCACATCACACAGTGTGGGGCAGTCCGGACATAAACGACAGAGGTGAGTCTTTATTAAGCTTTATACTACAAACTAACATAAAAGTAGAAAACGTTGGAGATGTGCCCACATATGTGGGACCAACATCGGCCAACGTCCTAGACCTAACTCTGACCTTAGGGAACAGTACTCAGGCATCAGAATGGAGAGTCCTCGACAGACTCTCCTTCTCAGACCACAAGTACATCCTTTTTAAGATCGAGTTCAACCACAACCAAACCAGAAAAACCTACAGGAACCCCCGGAACACCAACTGGGTGAAGTACCTGAAAACGGTAGAATCAAAACTACCCACGCCAGTGATCATCTGCTCGGTAGACGATATTGAGATGTCCGTGAAGACGCTCACGTCCAACCTAACCGAAGCATACAAATCCTCATGCAAACTCACAGTTAGCAAACGGAGAACCAGACCACCCTGGTGGACCCCAGCGCTGAAAGAGCAGAGGAAGGACGTGCAAGAATGCTTCAAACTCGCCAAAGAAGCGGATGAGCAAATAATCTGGGAAGAATACAAGATAAGACTTCGCTTCTTCAAAAAAGAAGTACGAAAGGCAAAGCAAAACGCGTGGAGAACCTTCTGCTCCAGCATAGAGAAGGTCTCCGAAACAGCTAGACTCAGGAAACTGCTGTCAAAGCAGCCACCTATGCAGAGTCAGCTGAAAACGAACGACGGCCACTGGACGGAAAGCAGCAGGGAAGCGACATGCGCTCTTCTTGATGCGCACTTCCCAGGCTGTACTGTAGTCACTGAGTCAGATAAGCCTCTTGACCTACACACGCATCAAAGCAACATCCCAACTAATATCATCACTCCAGAGAAAATCCGTTGGGCGATCGACTCGTTCGCGAGTTACAAATCCCCAGGACTGGATGGAATATTCCCAGCCATGCTAAAGACGATCAAATGCGCAATCGTCCCATGGCTGCAATCCATTTTTGAAGCTTGCTTGAGATGGAGCTATGTACCTGTGGTCTGGAGGACAGCACGCGTTGTATTCCTGCCAAAAGCGGGAAAATGCAGTCATGTGCAACCAAAGGACTACAGACCCATAAGCCTCACATCATTCTTGCTCAAAACAATGGAAAAACTGCTAGATCTCCACATAAGAGAAGGCTTGAACCTGACCTTGGAGAACAATCAGCACGCGTACACGAAAGGGAAATCGGTGGAAACGGCGCTACACTCCCTAGTAGCCACCATCGAGAAGGCACTGTACCATCAGGAATTTGCCCTGGGAGCATTCCTAGATATATCTGGTGCATTTAACAACGTCACCACAGAAGCGATAATGCGAAGCCTAAGGGCACTAGCAATCCACAAGACATTGTACTCCTGGATATACAACCTGCTGAGCTGCAGAAGAGTACAAGCCGAGTGGGGTACCACAACCATGACGAAAGAGGCACATGGAGGAACGCCTCAGGGCGGAGTCCTGTCGCCCCTTCTATGGAACCTTGTGGTCAACGAACTACTACGAAAATTCCGCAGGAAAGCACCCAAGATAACCGCATATGCTGACGACATAAGCATAATTATCATGGGGAAATGTCCATCGACTCTTAGCTCAATCATGGACTCTACTCTCAAAGAGATACTAAAGTGGGCCACAGAAGCCGGACTCAGTATCAACGCGGAGAAGACGGACCTGATTCTCTTCACCAAGAGATACAAGGTACCGCAATGGACTCCACCTACGATAAATGGAATACAGCTAACGCCAAAGAACAACGTAAAATACCTTGGAGTAGTTATCGACAGTAAACTGTCATGGAGACTCAATGTGGAGGAAAGGGTGAAAAAGGCAACCAATGCGCTATATGCATCCCAGAAGATGCTAAGCAGCACTTGGGGCCTATCACCAAGTCTAACGCACTGGCTCTTCATCTCAATAATACGACCGATACTACTACATGGCATATTGGTATGGTGGCAAGCCACGGAGAAGTCCACATATCTAAAGCTGATGGAAAAGGCCCAGCGGCAGGCATTAGTCTGCATAACGGGGGCGCTGAGGTCCACTCCAACAAAAGCACTCGAACACATCCTAGGAGTCAACCCCCTGGACATCCAAGCACGCCTCCTTGCACAAAAGACGGCCCAACGTCTTTGTGCGGCAGGCACCATGGCGCTACAAAGCTATGGACACAGCACGGTGGGTAGAGTGATCAGCAGTAGCACGGACTACATGATCCCAAAAACCAACTTCACAGGTGCATCAGCATTAATGGGACCAGAAGACTGGCGTATAGGACTGGCCCAGGAAGCAATGCACCTATTTACAGACGGCTCCAAGATGACCTCAGGAGTCGGAGCCGCTGTATACTGCGATGAGCCGGAATTGAGGCTCTCCTATAAACTGCCAGACCACTGCACCATATTCCAGGCGGAGGTCTTCGCAATAAGGAAAGCAGCGGAACTGGCAGAACAATACGCACCAAACAACCAAATAAACATATACGTTGACAGCCAAGCGGCAATCAAAGCAATGCAAAGACACACCATTAATTCCAAAAATGTTCTGGCAAGCAGGGAGGCAATAGATTCCCTCAGCATCTCTAGAAAGGTGCAAATCTATTGGATTCCCAGCCACCGGGGCATTGATGGAAACGAAATGGCTGACAGTCTTGCAAAAGCCGGAACCGCACTAAGCCAAGAAGCAACACTAAACATATCTATCTCCGTACAGACGCTACACAGCAAACTGGAGGAGATAGCGGAGAAAGAAGCAGAGGAAAAGTGGAAGAACACAACCGGCTGCAGAATCTCAAAAATCATGTGCAAGACAAGAGACAAAAAACTCACGCACTATATGCTACAGCTCCAAAGAAGAGACTGTAGACTGCTTATAGGCATACTAACTGGTCACTGCCTAGCAGCCGCTCACGCGAAAAAGCTAGGCATCACGACAACGGACATCTGCAGGAAATGTAAGGAACCTGGAGTCGTTGAAACTCTGGAACACCTCATCTGCAGCTGCCCAGCGATCGCTAAGACGAGACTAAAACATCTGCACTCCCCAAGTCTCAACTCTCTTGAAGAGGCGGCAAGGAGGTCTCCCAAACAACTATTGGCATTTGCCAAAACGTCAAACATCCTCTTGGATTTCTAATGGTACCCAGAAAAAGCCACCCGGCCTCACTAAGGACCGTAAGGTCTATGTGTGGTCCCTACAAAGGGCCAGCCGGAACTACCTACCTACCTACCTTCTTGTTGTCGTCACAGAGGTCACATTGCTCACATTGCGCACTATGGTTTTTATAAGTAAATATAATACAATAAAGTATTATCCAAACCAGCAACCCAATAAATAAGTAGACACTTCGATTTAGTTTTTATGAACCGCACGCACTCGTTGTCAAGAGAGAAGTGAAGCGTCGTGTTTGCGAGCACAAGAAAAAGGAAGAGTAGACGAAGAAGCGCAAGAAGGCCCCGTTACTTTTTGCGATCTCCTCATCCACTTTACTCACACATATAAATAACAAATGTGTATTCATGTGTATCCATGTGACTTTTGCTCGTATATGTATGTTCATATTTTACAACACGCCACCTCAAAAGTTACATTGATCAAAAACAAAACTTTGACAGACGAGTTTGTGCTTATTTTAATTTGTTTCTTCAATTCTGGGGATAACAATTAGCTCCAGCATTCACTGCAAAGAGTTGGGGAAACCCAGTAAAACCCAACTAGATCTATATATATGTATGTATAAAGATAAGTTAACATAAAGTTTTCAAGCAAAATTAACATAAAAATATTAAGGCATTTCATTTCATTAATTTCTTAAACATTAATTTTGATAAAGATTTTCTTAAGGGTATTGATTTATGAATTATGAAAACGTTTGTTTTTGAATAAAAAAACTCCATGAGCTCCATTTCTTTTGTTTCATCAAGAAAACAATTTTCTTCTGCGACGTTTCAAATTTTTTTTCGAAGTCAATTTATTCGGAAAGCCCCAGTTGGCTTCTCAGAGCGATAAATCTTGCAGATGGTAATCGCTTCGTCAATATGTCGGCTAATTGGAGATCTGTGGGAGTATACTTTATACAAATTAGCTTCTTTTCAATTTGTTCCCTTGTAAAATGATATTTAATGTCTATGTGCTTTGTTCTCTTATGGCAAGTAGGATTATTGGCAATGCTTATACAACCTTGGTTGTCTTCAAAAATATCTATAGGACCATTTAATTCTAGATTAATCTCCTTTATTAATGACTTGAGCCAAAGGGCTTCTCTAACACCTTCAAACAAGGCCATATATTCGGCTTCGGTAGATGAAGCAGCAACCGATTTTTGCTTCATGGTATGAAATTAAGCAGCTTTCAAACATTTTAAAAAGATATCCAGTAGTACTTCATCTGTCAGTTTCATTCCCAGCCCAATCCGAGTCTACATATCCTATAAGAATGTTATTAAAATTAATATTTTTCTTGAATCTGAGCTTCAGATCGACAGTTTCTTTTAAATATCTAAGAACTCTTTTAAGGCATTGCCATAGTTCGTTATTATTGTTGTTTGTGTATCGACTTAAAATACTTATTGAAGTACTTAAGTCTGGCCGTGTGCACAACATACTGTACATCAAACAACCAATCAAATTTCTACACGGTGCATCACATGATTCTTCCGATTGCAGAGCCTCGTAGTCTAACTTGCTTTGGAGGGGAGTACTAACTGCATTACAATCTTCCATATTAAATTTTCTCAATACATTTTGAATATATGCTGACTGACTGAGACATATCTGTCCGTCGGTTCTATCAATTTTTATACCGATAAAATGCCGAATTTCACGTAAATCAGTCATTTGAAATTTATCTTGAAGGTAAGATTTAAAATTGGACATTGTATCAGATTTGCTTGTAGCAATTACTACATTATCCACATATAACAAAATATATATATTTCTTGAAATATCTCCCTTATTTAAAATATAAATACAACGGTCAACTCCTAGATTTTCAAATCCAACTTCTTTCAATACGCTTTCAAACACTTCGAACCAGCATCTAGCAGCTTGCTTAAGACCATATATAGCTTTATTAAGTTTACATACTTTATTCCCATAACATTGGGTCAAGCCTTTTGGAACAGTCATGTATATTTCATCTTTTAGAGTTCCATTTAAAAATGCGGTTTTGACATCCATGTGATGAACCATTAAATTATACTGATTTGAAAGCGCCAATAGAAATCTGAAACTTGAAATTCGTGCAACTGGTGCAAATGTCTCGTCATAATCAGTCATATACTCTTGAGTGAAACCCCGCGCTACAAGCCTTGCTTTATACTTTACTAAGTTACCAAACTCATCTTGTTTTATACTAAATACCCACTTGCAATCAACTATGTTTTTGTTATTTGGCTTTTCCTTAGGGACCAAGTATTATTTTGAAAATGGGAGTTGAGTTCATCTTGTATGGCTTTCTCCCAGAAAGATCTGTCTTCACGAAACTTAATTTCATCAAATGTATTAGGAATATCATTTAAGCATATTTGAGTAAAATATATGAGAAAATCCAACTCTTTTTTCTCTCTATTTAAAGAGTCATTATTTGGTTCAACTGTATTACTTTGAACCACAGAGTCTTCTCCATGTAAAACTCTAGATTTTAACATATTTATCTCATCCACCACAACATCTCTAGCTGTCATAAATTTCCTCGATTCCTCATTCCACAATTTATACCCATTTGGTTCATACCCGACAAGTATAGTTTTAATCGACTTTTCGTCAAACTTTCGCTTTCGAACTTTGTTTAGTGCATATACTGTCGAACCAAAAATCTTTAGATATTTTAATACAGGCCTTTTGTTATGCCACATCTCAAATGGTGTTTTATTTTTATTTTGCAATGCTCTACTTGCGGATCTGTTAATTAAGTATGTTGCTGTTAAAACAGCTTCACCCCAAAAATATTTAATGATTTTAGCACAATTAATCATAGAGCGAGCCTTCTCGGTGATTGTTCGAATCATCCGTTCTGATACACCATTTAATTATGGAGTATGAGGAAGCGTTAAATGATAGCTGATGCCTTTTTCGACACAGAACTCACGCATTTCATTAGAAAGATATTCCCTTCCATTATCGATATACAGATTTACCATTTTCAAGTTAAAGTGAGCCTCACTCTTTGCAACAAAATCTTTGAAAACGAAAAATACATCCGACTTATATGTTATTAAGTATGTCACACAGTAATGTGTATACTGATCAATAAAAACTACATAATAGTTTTTATTATCAACGGTAGGGGGTGTGATTGGACCACAGACGTCGGAATGGACAATAAATAGCGGTCGTGTTACATTTTCTGTATTTTTAAATTTTTCAAATTTTAATATAGATTGCTTGCCATTTATACAAGCCTCGCATAATTCATGCGTTAACTCAACATTGTTTAAAAGCTTAATATCTTCAAAAAGGCCATTTCGTTTTATTTCTAAAAATTTTCCTACACTTATGTGTCCTAACCTTTCATGCCACAATCGATACTCAGCACTATTTGAAACCTTTGATGTAAATATTCTACTGTTCAATTTAAATTTTATAATCGGTACATTGTACTCACATATTCCATCAAATGCCAATTTACCATTTTTAGACACTTTAATGCCTCCAGGGTTAAACTCGATGGTCATCCCAGCATCCTGCATCTTCTTTACTGAAAGTAAGTTGTGCGGAATGTCCTTACAGTACAGCACGTTTCGCAGGGTGATTTGGTTTCCAGAGCTGTTTAGGTTGACCACTCCTTTGGCTGTAGCGTATATGTATTCTCCGCGTTTTGCAATCTCAATAGCCACATTTGATTGCAAACGCTCATACTCGGAGAACAATGCGGTGTCGTTAATGAGGTGATCCGATGCCCCTGAGTCTAGGATAAACTCAACCTCACTTGTGCTGGGACTTGTTGTTGCTTTGCTCATCATGAAAGCGAAACTACGCTCCGGTCGGGCTGCTGCTGTTGTTGTTGTTGTTGCCATCTGAGCCTGCCTTTCCTGTCCACTATTCTCATTAAAATTCTGGTTTCCCTGCCTTTTTAAGAAGAAACAATCTTTCTTCAGATGACCTAACTTACCACAATGAAAACACTTCGGTTTTGGTTTAAAATGGGGCTTGAACGGTTTCTTACCAAACTTCTGCATTGTGTTATTCTTAAATTTGTTGTCTTTCAACTCCTTTTTGCCTATTGCTTGCAGAACTTTAGCACTCGTATCCATGCCCAAATTTTTAAGCTTGATCTCCTGATCAAGAATACGTGTTTTCACAAAAGCTAATGTTAAGTTACTTTCGGATAGTCTCTATTGCAGTTATAACTCCATCATAACTGGGTGGAAGGGTCAAAAGTAAATGGGAAACTTTATCCATCTCGTCTAGCTTTGCTCCTGACGCGATAAGTTCCGTAATGAGATCATCAAAGAAATTGAAGTGATTGAGCAGCGAAGTATTACCTTTTAACTTTAAACCCAAAAGTTTCTTTCGCAGTGATAGTTGCGATGCTAAGCTTTTCCTTTCGTAAATTCCATCTAAATTTGCAAAAATCTGTTTAGCTGTATTCTCACTGTTAGCAAAAACTAGAAATGAATCACTTAGATATTCGATTATTAAACTTTTTGCATTCCGTTCTGCCTTTTTATCTTCTTCAGTAATTTCTAACTGTTTCATCTACTACTTTTAATAAATCATGCTCTTCTAAGAGCGCTCTCACTCTAAACTTCCAGATTGAGTATCTTTCACCGTCAAACGGTTTTATGTTTCTCTTTCCCTTATCCATTGTTTTGTTCTTAACCTCAACGCAGCTTAGCAACACTTTCTAGCAACACAACACAACACTGCCCAGCAACACAGCACAGCAACATTGTCCAGCAACACGCAGCCCAGCAACTTTTTCTTGGAAGCGTCGAATTTGTCGTGGCGTCTCTGAAAAAAAAATCTTGCGGCGAATTCGAAGCGGGTTCTAGAAACTTCACAGCGAATTTGTTGTAGCGTCTCTGGAAAAAAAATCTTGCGGCGAATTCGTCGCGGCGTCATTTATTGTGAAATAAAAAAAAAATATAATTGTGCGATTATTATCATACACAAATAAATTAACACTTTTCAATTTTCTTTTTTCAACATTGTCCAGAAAACGTGATACACATGTATATGTCCACATGCACACACACACATTTATCAATAGTTTTTCACTTTTATTCACTTTTTATATTTTCACAATCAAAGAACTCTACTATTTATCTGCTGCAATTGTGTCTGGGCCCATAACCTATGGTTTTTATAAGTAAATATAATACAATAAAGTATTATCCAAACCAGCAACCCAATAAATAAGTAGACACTTCGATTTAGTTTTTATGAACCGCACGCACTCGTTGTCAAGAGAGAAGTGAAGCGTCGTGTTTGCGAGCACAAGAAAAAGGAAGAGTAGACGAAGAAGCGCAAGAAGGCCCCGTTACTTTTTGCGATCTCCTCATCCACTTCACTCACACATATAAATAACAAATGTGTATTCATGTGTATCCATGTGACTTTTGCTCGTATATGTATGTTCATATTTTACAACACGCACAAAAGTGAGCATTGAACGAGTTCATGAACACTAAGCCAGATCTACAATACAATATCAACAACAATCTAAAAAGGAAAAATCGAAAAGAAAGAATAAGAAAAAATTATAATTCGCGATCGCAGTGTGGCCATGCAGTGGAATGCCGATATGATCCCTAAGTTTATTGAAGCCGTCGAGGAGTCGGAACATGCAATTTCTGTGACGCCAACGTGAACACTTTTGACTTTTGAGTACTTTGGGCACAGAGCGTCACAGACGACATTGTCACTGTGTGACATATACCATATACTTCATGATGGCGCGAACACATTTTTAAATTTTTCATCTTATTTTTGGAGAATATGACTGAAATTTGAATTCTATTTTAAAAATGCATCATAAAACATAACATAATCAAAAAATTGTAGTTTAACATCAAATTAACCCATAACAAGCAAATTGGGAAATTTTTTTGCGAGGGAGGCAGCCATGTTTTTGGTTGGGCCATTATCTAGGACACAAACCATCTAAATTGATTTTCCAGTTCGGCGGCACCGACGGATTTTTCGATCGTTTTGCAAACCAACCGTCGGCAAAATCTTTAGAGATTTCCGTGTCACCCCTGAACATAATGAACACACCTGGAAATCTCTAGAGATTTTGCCGCTTGGTGGTTTGCAAAACCATCGAAAAATACGTCGGTGTCGCAGAACTTAAAGAGATTTCATTTTCTTATTTAAAAATCTAGTAAGAAGGCTTGTGTCCAAGATAATGGTCACTCTCGGCCGTGTTCTACAAACCTCTAACAACCCAAAAGCAACCCAAAAGCAATTGTCGTTGTTCCTGAAATCTCTTTTGGTTGTTTTCAAATGTTGCGAATCTTGTAGCGACATTTGGTCTATGTTTTGCTAATAAAGAGATTTGAGTCAAATATAATAATGAGGAACAAATCTTGAATGCTTAACTGATCGAATTGCATTAATATTATTAAAGATTTGATGGGTTTTTAGTTATAAAGATCAATTTTAAAATATTGTCCACCAAAACAATGCAAAAGTCTGAGGGCAGCAGAAAGCAACCATAAGCAAACCTGCCAACTTATTCCAATAAAATTTTCGGAGTTTTAATTTTCTTTTCAAAATTGAAAGTTTGTGCGCTTAAATGAAGTATAAATTTAACAAGATTATGTGGAAATTAGCAGTTTAATAAAATATGATTTAAGTGGTTAATTTAATGAAGTATCGAAAAAAACCTATCGATAATCTCTGTTTTGTGAGAACGTCAAATTAAGAAGAAGAAGACAAGTAAACAGCTGTGAAAAATGTAAGTACGCTTTTAAAATATATTTTTAACAGTTGATAGTTAGCGACCTTTCTAAATTGTAGAAATTTGAGTATTGCCGGCTCTAGGTCAAGTGAAACACACAAAAATGTATGATGTTTTCCAATATATTTCGGTTGCTCCTCGGCAACCATCTTCAGGGACACTACAAAACAATTTACCAATTACAATTTAACATAGATTCGATCAAAACAAAACAAACGAGAGTGTAAGTTAAAGTCGGCTCTAACCGACTTCGATATACCCGTTACTCATGGAAACAAATGTTTATTATCCTTCCTGTATGCCTGAGGTGGGTCAGCCGAAAAGTATGCAATATTTTTTAACTCGGCTATTTATTATCCGCCAGATATTAATAGACATTTGTCAATTACTAAATGCAACATAAATGACTCCAAATTCATCACGATAAACAGATCAGACAACAAAACTTTTGAAAACGTCATCAAGCCCGACTATAACATACTCTGCACCCTTAATGTCGCAGCTCGAATTTGGTCACGAGTCAAACGGCCAGGTAACACACAACGCAGTGCGCTCTCTAAGTCTCTCTCTCTCTCTCTCTCTCTCACTAAGATTGCTGCTGAACGCAATGCTTAGGTTATGGGTGGGGTGGGTGGTGGGTGTTAACTGACCGTTTTTTGCTCATAACTTGAGTATCGTTCATCCGATCTTTATCATTCCTTCAGCAAATCAATAAACAATTTTGAGTACTAGATATCTCTAGAAAGTACGAACAATCTATCATCAAAACTGTAGGAGATATGACGTTTTTTCCAAATTGCGGGGGCGTGAGGGGGCGTGGCAAAAATTTGAAATAAACTTGATCTGCGTGCAGACAATAGGAGTCTACATTTCAAATTTGGTTGCTCTAGCTCTTCTAGTCTCTGAGATCTAGGTGTTCATACAGACAGACGGACGGACGGACAGACGGACAGACGGACAGACGGACATGGCTATATCGAATCGGCTGTTGATGCTGACCAAGAATATATATACTTTATATGGTCGGAAATGATTCCTTCTGGCTGTTACATACATTTGCACGACTTTAGTATACCCTTTTACTCTACGAGTACCGGGTATAAAAAGAGATTTTTCACATACATTATTTTACACGTCTGCTCCGTTCGGCGTGGAGTTGGATACTGATCTATTATTTGTCAGTAAGTGTCTGTATAGGTGAGCACAGTTTTCCGTGTCCGTCTTGTAGTTAAGTCTCTTGTCTGTTGGTGTGTCAATTATATGTAGCATCTCTATAGTGAAACGTTTGCTGTAGTGGTTTTCTTGCTGCAGGATTGTTGTTGCTTCAAAATTCGGCGAGTGTCCGCTATCCATACAGTGTGTCGCGAGCGCCGTTTTTTGTATGGTTGATTGATGTCTGAGTTTGTAGTCCGATCTATGTTGGGATATTCTTGTTTTTAATTTAGATTTTGTTGTACCAATATACAATTTGTTGCAACTGTTATCTGCATTTCCACTGCATGGTATCTTGTAGATCACATTACTCCTGTCGGCTGTGGCTATTTTGGACTTCGTCTTATTGAAGAAGTTTCTCATTGTGCTATTGGGTTTGTGGGCTAGTTGTACGTCATGTTTGTTGAAGCAGTCTGAATGGGCGAACCGTTCAGAAAGCTTAGGGACATATGTTAGAGACTTATAAATTCTGGGTTGTTGTTTTCTTTTGGAAATTGGTTGGCCGTTCTTCTCAATCAGGGATTGGATAATTTTAGTTGGGAAGTCATTGTCTTTCAAAATTTGTTTAATCTCTGAAATGGTCTCCTTATGATATATTTCGTCACTAATTTTCATCATCCGTTGTATACAACCCCTTGCTGTATTTATTACCATATTTCTCGGGTGCTTGGAATGGTAGTTGATGATTCTGCCTGATGCTGATGGCTTCTTGTACCACCTTAGCTTAAGTTGATTTCCCTGTCTGTTAATTGTGGAGTCTAAATATGCTAGTTTGCCATCCGTCTCCAATTCCATGGTGAAATTTAAATTCCTGTGAAATGAGTTTAGTGCGTCAAGTGTGTTTTGTATCTCTTCTTCTTTGGTGATGGCAAAAAGATCGTCTACATATTTTGTAAGCAATCTTGGAGGGTGCTTTAGTTTTATGACTGTGCTGTCAAGGAGTTCCTCCATCAATATGTCCGCTATAACTGGGGATGCTGGGGATCCCATTGGCATGCCTTTTAGCTGTGATATATATCGTCCTCAAATTTAAAGAATCTATTTTCTACAATGCAGAATCTTAAGATTTCCATAAAAAGTTGTTTGGGAATTTTCGTATACTCTTGTATCTTAGTCCATTTTTGTCCAATAGTCTCCAACGCTAGTTCTACAGGTATGCTTGGGAATAAAGAGACTACATCAAATGAAATTAGTCTCTCATCGTCGCATATATACGTGTTGTTCGTTCGTTGTTTGAACTCAATCGAATTTTTGACGTTGTATGTTGAGTCCACCGTAAGATTCTTCAAAATTTTGATTATGAATCTGCAGAGGCCATGCGACGGTGCCCCGACGGACGAGCAAATTGGTCGTAGTGGAGTTCCTTCCTTGTGGATTTTTGGGAGTCCGTATATTCTAGGTGGTAGCGCAGTACTTGTCATGAGCTTATTCCTTTCGGCCTTTGAAATAAGCTCCAGTTTAAACAGTTTGTCCACCAAATTGTTATTTTTAGTCTGTAGTCTTGTTGTCGGATCCTGTCTTAATTTTCTATATGTGCACATGTCCCCTAAAATGTCTATCATTTTCGTCCTATAATCATCTTTCTCAAGTGCAACCGTTTTGTTTCCTTTGTCAGAAGTTAAGATTAAAATATTGTCATTTTTCCTCAGAAATTTGCGTGTCTGTTCCACCGTGTCCAGTGTGGCCCGATCCCTTGTGTTCTGTGTATTCTTAGATTTGGCATCTTTCACCAGCAAAGAGAATCTGGTTCGCGCTGTTTCTTGTAATTCCTTGTCTCGTATCGTTTGTACGAGCTCCTCTCCGTCAGCTATGTAGTTAAAGAGAGGGAATCTCTTGTTGTCTACTGGCAACGCAAACTTTGGGCCTTTTGCAAGCAACGCTTCAATGTTCGGTGGGAACTCGGCCTTCGTTTTGTTGACGAACCACTCTTTATGTTTGTTGTTGTGTGCAAAGATTTCGTTCCTTTCTTTGCGCAAACTCTCATGTTTCAGTTCCTGACGTTCCTTGAGTGTTGTTGTAAGTTTGTTACAGATGTTCCTCTCACTCTCAAAAAATGCTTTGGAGTCAGCTGAACTGAGCAGCTGGTCTACCATTGTTGTTGTTGTATTCATCTCTGCTCTGTTTTCTCAGTGTGCTGTGTTGGCTACATATAATTGACACACCAACAGACAAGAGACTTAACTACAAGACGGACACGGAAAACTGTGCTCACCTATACAGACACTTACTGACAAATAATAGATCAGTATCCAACTCCACGCCGAACGGAGCAGACGTGTAAAATAATGTATGTGAAAAATCTCTTTTTTGTTTTGTTTTGATCGAATCTATGTTAAATTGTAATTGGTAAATTGTTTTGTAGTGTCCCTGAAGATGGTTGCCGAAGAGCAACCGAAATATATTGGAAAACATCATACATTTTTGTGTGTTTCACTTGACCTAGAGCCGGCAATACTCAAATTTCTACAATTTAGAAAGGTCGCTAACTATCAACTTTACAAATAACGGTAGGCCCGCCGTAAGCATTAACCACCACAAAAATGGGATATGCAAACATCAAATCCAGCTATAACAACTCTAGACCAATTATCAACAAGTATCAAACATCAGCAACAAAACTAACAAAACTAAAGTCTAGCATCAAGTTCCTGTTAAAATGCCGTAAATCAAAACTAATACCTAAATTCATAAGCAACACAACCAAATGTAAGAACATTTTTACAAACAAACATGACTTACCAACTGACATACAACAAACGCTAAACAGACACACACATACTTTTCATATGAAAATATTAGGCCTCCTCATCAAACATAAACACAGCACACTGAGAAAACAGAGCAAAGAGATGAATACAACAACAACAATGGTAGACCAGCTGCTCAGTTCAGCTGACTCCAAAGCATTTTTTGAGAGTCAGAGGAACATCTGTAACAAACTTACAACAACACTCAAGGAACGTCAGGAACTGAAACATGAGAGTTTGCGCAAAGAAAGGAACGAAATCTTTGCACACAACAACAAACATAAAGAGTGGTTCGTCAACAAAACGAAGGCCGAGTTCCCACCGAACATTGAAGCGTTGCTTGCAAAAGGCCCAAAGTTTGCGTTGCCAGTAGACAACAAGAGATTCCCTCTCTTTAACTACATAGCTGACGGAGAGGAGCTCGTACAAACGATACGAGACAAGGAATTACAAGAAACAGCGCGAACCAGATTCTCTTTGCTGGTGAAAGATGCCAAATCTAAGAATACACAGAACACAAGGGATCGGGCCACACTGGACACGGTGGAACAGACACGCAAATTTCTGAGGAAAAATGACAATATTTTAATCTTAACTTCTGACAAAGGAAACAAAACGGTTGCACTTGAGAAAGATGATTATAGGACGAAAATGATAGACATTTTAGGGGACATGTGCACATATAGAAAATTAAGACAGGATCCGACAACAAGACTACAGACTAAAAATAACAATTTGGTGGACAAACTGTTTAAACTGGAGCTTATTTCAAAGGCCGAAAGGAATAAGCTCATGACAAGTACTGCGCTACCACCTAGAATATACGGACTCCCAAAAATCCACAAGGAAGGAACTCCACTACGCCCAATTTGCTCGTCCGTCGGGGCACCGTCGCATGGCCTCTGCAGATTCATAATCAAAATTTTGAAGAATCTTACGGTGGACTCAACATACAACGTCAAAAATTCGATTGAGTTCAAACAACGAACGAACAACACGTATATATGCGACGATGAGAGACTAATTTCATTTGATGTAGTCTCTTTATTCCCAAGCATACCTGTAGAACTAGCGTTGGAGACTATTGGACAAAAATGGACTAAGATACAAGAGTGTACGAAAATTCCCAAACAACTTTTTATGGAAATCTTAAGATTCTGCATTGTAGAAAATAGATTCTTTAAATTTGAGGACGATATATATACACAGCTAAAAGGCATGCCAATGGGATCCCCAGCATCCCCAGTTATAGCGGACATATTGATGGAGGAACTCCTTGACAGCACAGTCATAAAACTAAAGCACCCTCCAAGATTGCTTACAAAATATGTAGACGATCTTTTTGCCATCACCAAAGAAGAAGAGATACAAAACACACTTGACGCACTAAACTCATTTCACAGGAATTTAAATTTCACCATGGAATTGGAGACGGATGGCAAACTAGCATATTTAGACTCCACAATTAACAGACAGGGAAATCAACTTAAGCTAAGGTGGTACAAGAAGCCATCAGCATCAGGCAGAATCATCAACTACCATTCCAAGCACCCGAGAAATATGGTAATAAATACAGCAAGGGGTTGTATACAACGGATGATGAAAATTAGTGACGAAATATATCATAAGGAGACCATTTCAGAGATTAAACAAATTTTGAAAGACAATGACTTCCCAACTAAAATTATCCAATCCCTGATTGAGAAGAACGGCCAACCAATTTCCAAAAGAAAACAACAACCCAGAATTTATAAGTCTCTAACATATGTCCCTAAGCTTTCTGAACGGTTCGCCCATTCAGACTGCTTCAACAAACATGACGTACAACTAGCCCACAAACCCAATAGCACAATGAGAAACTTCTTCAATAAGACGAAGTCCAAAATAGCCACAGCCGACAGGAGTAATGTGATCTACAAGATACCATGCAGTGGAAATGCAGATAACAGTTGCAACAAATTGTATATTGGTACAACAAAATCTAAAAAAAACCGAATATCCCAACATAGATCGGACTACAAACTCAGACATCAATCAACCATACAAAAAACGGCGCTCGCGACACACTGTATGGATAGCGGACACTCGCCGAATTTTGAAGCAACAACAATCCTGCAGCAAGAAAACCACTACAGCAAACGTTTCACTATAGAGATGCTACATATAATTGACACACCAACAGACAAGAGACTTAACTACAAGACGGACACGGAAAACTGTGCTCACCTATACAGACACTTACTGACAAATAATAGATCAGTATCCAACTCCACGCCGAACGGAGCAGACGTGTAAAATAATGTATGTGAAAAATCTCTTTTTTGTTTTGTTTTGATCGAATCTATGTTAAATTGTAATTGGTAAATTGTTTTGTAGTGTCCCTGAAGATGGTTGCCGAGGAGCAACCGAAATATATTGGAAAACATCATACATTTTTGTGTGTTTCACTTGACCTAGAGCCGGCAATACTCAAATTTCTACAATTTAGAAAGGTCGCTAACTATCAACTTTACAAATAACGGTAGGCCCGCCGTAAGCATTAACCACCACAAAAATGGGATATGCAAACATCAAATCCAGCTATAACAACTCTAGACCAATTATCAACAAGTATCAAACATCAGCAACAAAACTAACAAAACTAAAGTCTAGCATCAAGTTCCTGTTAAAATGCCGTAAATCAAAACTAATACCTAAATTCATAAGCAACACAACCAAATGTAAGAACATTTTTACAAACAAACATGACTTACCAACTGACATACAACAAACGCTAAACAGACACACACATACTTTTCATATGAAAATATTAGGCCTCCTCATCAAACATAAACACAGCACACTGAGAAAACAGAGCAAAGAGATGAATACAACAACAACAATGGTAGACCAGCTGCTCAGTTCAGCTGACTCCAAAGCATTTTTTGAGAGTGAGAGGAACATCTGTAACAAACTTACAACAACACTCAAGGAACGTCAGGAACTGAAACATGAGAGTTTGCGCAAAGAAAGGAACGAAATCTTTGCACACAACAACAAACATAAAGAGTGGTTCGTCAACAAAACGAAGGCCGAGTTCCCACCGAACATTGAAGCGTTGCTTGCAAAAGGCCCAAAGTTTGCGTTGCCAGTAGACAACAAGAGATTCCCTCTCTTTAACTACATAGCTGACGGAGAGGAGCTCGTACAAACGATACGAGACAAGGAATTACAAGAAACAGCGCGAACCAGATTCTCTTTGCTGGTGAAAGATGCCAAATCTAAGAATACACAGAACACAAGGGATCGGGCCACACTGGACACGGTGGAACAGACACGCAAATTTCTGAGGAAAAATGACAATATTTTAATCTTAACTTCTGACAAAGGAAACAAAACGGTTGCACTTGAGAAAGATGATTATAGGACGAAAATGATAGACATTTTAGGGGACATGTGCACATATAGAAAATTAAGACAGGATCCGACAACAAGACTACAGACTAAAAATAACAATTTGGTGGACAAACTGTTTAAACTGGAGCTTATTTCAAAGGCCGAAAGGAATAAGCTCATGACAAGTACTGCGCTACCACCTAGAATATACGGACTCCCAAAAATCCACAAGGAAGGAACTCCACTACGACCAATTTGCTCGTCCGTCGGGGCACCGTCGCATGGCCTCTGCAGATTCATAATCAAAATTTTGAAGAATCTTACGGTGGACTCAACATACAACGTCAAAAATTCGATTGAGTTCAAACAACGAACGAACAACACGTATATATGCGACGATGAGAGACTAATTTCATTTGATGTAGTCTCTTTATTCCCAAGCATACCTGTAGAACTAGCGTTGGAGACTATTGGACAAAAATGGACTAAGATACAAGAGTGTACGAAAATTCCCAAACAACTTTTTATGGAAATCTTAAGATTCTGCATTGTAGAAAATAGATTCTTTAAATTTGAGGACGATATATATACACAGCTAAAAGGCATGCCAATGGGATCCCCAGCATCCCCAGTTATAGCGGACATATTGTTGGAGGAACTCCTTGACAGCACAGTCATAAAACTAAAGCACCCTCCAAGATTGCTTACAAAATATGTAGACGATCTTTTTGCCATCACCAAAGAAGAAGAGATACAAAACACACTTGACGCACTAAACTCATTTCACAGGAATTTAAATTTCACCATGGAATTGGAGACGGATGGCAAACTAGCATATTTAGACTCCACAATTAACAGACAGGGAAATCAACTTAAGCTAAGGTGGTACAAGAAGCCATCAGCATCAGGCAGAATCATCAACTACCATTCCAAGCACCCGAGAAATATGGTAATAAATACAGCAAGGGGTTGTATACAACGGATGATGAAAATTAGTGACGAAATATATCATAAGGAGACCATTTCAGAGATTAAACAAATTTTGAAAGACAATGACTTCCCAACTAAAATTATCAAATCCCTGATTGAGAAGAACGGCCAACCAATTTCCAAAAGAAAACAACAACCCAGAATTTATAAGTCTCTAACATATGTCCCTAAGCTTTCTGAACGGTTCGCCCATTCAGACTGCTTCAACAAACATGACGTACAACTAGCCCACAAACCCAATAGCACAATGAGAAACTTCTTCAATAAGACGAAGTCCAAAATAGCCACAGCCGACAGGAGTAATGTGATCTACAAGATACCATGCAATGGAAATGCAGATAACAGTTGCAACAAATTGTATATTAGTACAACAAAATCTAAATTAAAAACAAGAATATCCCAACATAGATCGGACTACAAACTCAGACATCAATCAACCATACAAAAAACGGCGCTCGCGACACACTGTATGGATAGCGGACACTCGCCGAATTTTGAAGCAACAACAATCCTGCAGCAAGAAAACCACTACAGCAAACGTTTCACTATAGAGATGCTACATATAATTGACACACCAACAGACAAGAGACTTAACTACAAGACGGACACGGAAAACTGTGCTCACCTATACAGACACTTACTGACAAATAATAGATCAGTATCCAACTCCACGCCAACGGAGCAGACGTGTAAAATAATGTATGTGAAAAATCTCTTTTTTGTTTTGTTTTGATCGAATCTATGTTAAATTGTAATTGGTAAATTGTTTTGTAGTGTCCCTGAAGATGGTTGCCGAGGAGCAACCGAAATATATTGGAAAACATCATACATTTTTGTGTGTTTCACTTGACCTAGAGCCGGCAATACTCAAATTTATATATTTTTAACTTTACAAATTACAAATTGTTTTATATGAAAGCATAAAACTCCAGAGCAGGAGGCCGTAATGCTGGCCTTTATGGAGAAGCACCCGGATATCGCAAAAGGTTTCACCAAAGGCGATAGACAGAAAAAACACTTGACGATTGGCGCCGAGTAAGTACACTTAAATTGAAGTTTTGTACAGAAATTAATTCAATAATAATCCTTCTCAGATTTGGAAAGACTGGAAGATGAGCATCCGTGCCAAAATTTCGTAAAATAAAAAGGAGACCAGAGCCACTGGTGGTGGGCCATGCCAAATCGGGACCCTTACTGCAACTGAGGATGCAGTGGCTGTGGTTGCTGGTCTGTATGCGATGGTCGATGGCGTTCCAGGAGCCCGCGCTTTTGGATTGGAACTGCCATCCCAAGTCCTCGACAGACAGCCAGGATCCGGTGGCTGGAGAATTTGGTAAGTCCAATAAAATTAAGAATATTCTCATTTTTTGTATATTTATTTTTATACCCGTTACTCGAAGAGTAAAAGGGTATACTAAAGTCATGCAAACAGGCAGAAGGAATCATTTCCGACCAGGTATATATATTCTTGATCAGCATCAACAGCCGAGTCGATATAGCCATGTCCGTCTGTCCGTCCGTCCGTCCGTCCGTCTGTCTGTATGAACACCTAGATCTCAGAGACTGGAAGAGCTAGAGCAACCAATTTTGAAATGTAGACTCCTATTGTTTGCACGCAGATCAAGTTTATTTCAAATTTTTGACACGCCCACCCCCGCCCCCACAATAAAAAATGTTGAATAACTCCCACAATTTTTGAGATATCGATCTCAAATTTAAAACTTAAGTTTATATTCGCATCTATAAGCCCTCCAATTTTCATCAAGATCGGATGATAAATAGCCGAGTTAAAAAATGTTGCATACTTTTCGGCTGTCTCACCTCCGGCACACAGGATGGCTATTAAACATTTCTATGCATGAGTAACGGGTATATCGAAGGCGGTTAGAGCCGACTTTAACTTACGCTCTCGTTTTTTATACTCTGTACCGAAGGTACATATCTCCTACAGTTTTGATGATAGATGGTTCGTACTTTTTAGAGATATCTAGTAATAAAATATCTAGTCAAAATTATTTCTCGATTTGCTGAAGGAATGATAAAGATCGGATGAACGATACTCAAGTTATGAGCAAAAAACGGTCAGTTAACACCCCCCACCCACCCCACCCATAACCTAAGCATTGCGTTCAGCAGAAGCAATCTTAGTGAGAGAGAGAGAGAGAGAAACTTAGAGAGCGCACTGCGTTGTGTGTTAACTGGCCGTTTGACTCGTGACCAAATGCGAGCTGCGAAATTAAGGGTACAGAGTATGTTATAGTCGGGCTTGACCGACTTTCTTTATTGTTTTAATTAAAGATCGAGTCCCGAGAGACACCACCGAAAAGGCGAAAGGTGGCCAGCACTAATGCTAATGAGATTTCGGCTGCCGGTTCAAGCACTTCTGCTCCAAGTGTTGCCAGTGGCAATAATGCCACTTTGGCTGCTCTCGTTGCCGGTCAAAACACCATTTTTTAAGACATGGTGAAGGAGCTCCGGGAACTGAATAGCCAAACCAAATCGGGAACGGAAGCAGTTTTAGAAATGGGAGCGCAGCTCAGTGGATTGATGGAGCAACAGTTAGAAGAACGCAGAAAGCTTAATTCTATAATGGAAAAATTTGTTGCCAAAATGGACTAAAAATAAATCAATTCTAAAATGATAGCACATCTTTATTCCTTTATTAAAAGAATTTACTTAGTTAAATTAGTTTTTTAACTTATTCTTTGCAAGTTTGGTTGCCCCGTCGCGAATTCTAGATTGGCTTTGGCAAACAACTTGAGCATTGACATTGGCTTCCTCATCTTGAGATCCATTATTATTTTGGTCGTCGACTGGATCTTCACTGTCAAAATTTTGGATTTTGCGCTCACGGCAAATATTATGCAAGGCACAGCACGCATTCACAAAATTTGAAACTTTTGTTGGGTGGTATAAGAGACACCCCTGAATTGATCGAAATCTACTCTTTAAAAGTGGTCGGGCGTGGCGTATCAGTTGTATGTGTGGCTGCCGGTGCGGGAGGTTGTGGGTTCGATCCCGCCTCGGACCATCTAATAGAAAAAGTTTTTTCTTTCTTTAGAAAAAAGCTTTTACACACCCGATCACCTTCACCAGCTACTGGCGCCAGCTGTGGAGTAACTAGCCATGAAAAAGCAAAATTCTCTAGCTATTGCCGTTCGGATTCGGCGTTAAACTGTAGGTCCCTTTCTCTTGTGCGAAAAATTATAAGCACACACGCCAAGAGATTGAGAGATGCTTGGCCCTGGCCCTTCTGGAGGTGCTGCTTGAGCCAATTTTACTTTACTTTACTTACTCTTTAAAACGCCAATTGTGCGCTCAACAGTATTAAGAGCAGATGAATGCCGGAGATTAAAAGTGTGTTGAGCTGATCCTGCACTAGGGCTTCTATACGGAGTCATTACAAAGAACTTTGACAACCATCTTCCCATTTGCGTTTTAAGAACTCTCTGGCCTCGCTCAAATTCCATGCAAATGAATCATGTATTGCTCCAGACATTGTGGAATCGACATAAATGATTCGCATTTCATAATCACATATCTGCATATGTAATTAAAAAATAAATAAATAATTAATTTTTAAATGAGGCCGTTTGAACCACACTTACAATCATTACGTTGAGACTGAAATAACCTTTTCGGTTGAAGTAGTGATTTTCGTTTTCAGGTGGCTTGAATATTTTGACATACGTTCCATCCACGCACCCAATTACTCCTGGAATCCTAAATTTTGTATAGAAGTGACGCTTCGATGCAGCAAGCCGTTCAGATGTTTGCTCAAATTTTAAAAAACGGGGACAAAGTTTTCTTTCTAATAATGGTACTATTTTCCAGAAAGTTTTGCAAACGATGGGTCTTGAAATCGCCAAGTCTGCATCCTTTCCAATGACTCTTTGGAAAGAGCCTACACCTAAGAACCGTAAGGCTACAGCCAATTGCAGAACTGGGGGAACTGTTGTCCTGGGGATATTGGTCTCTATTATGTTAAAAATCATAACAAAGGTATCTTGGTCCATACGATAGTTATACAGAAAACTAGAGTAGAAAATAAATTATTTCAAAAAAACAACAAAACAGTGTAACGCTACTTTTGGCCGGGGTGTAGCTCGCCGGGGGCAGGGGTCACTGAAATTTCTTTTATTTGTTTTGTAGTCGGTGGTTGCTGTACACGAATTTCCCTTGAGTCCTCCCAAGAAGAACACGAGTGGCGGATCGATCGGGTCTCCAATGTTATTCTCTATTCCCCTGCGGTGGGGCGCCGTGGGGGCTCTCGTGCTATCCTCTGTGGGGCTGCCTGTACGGGTAAAATTAGTTCCAGGGGGGTTCTGGCGTTCGATGATCTTCGTGACGATCGCCGCCGTCGATGAGCCGTTATCCAGGGTCTTGCTACCCTGGGGGATCCTCGTGGTGTTGGGTGGTGGGCTTCGATGGCACCGATGATGGTCTAGAGGCGGTGGGGTAGTCTCCACGCGAGAATTCTGAGGTTCCTGGAACCGATGAATGGTATCCACAGATGCGGGCGTACTCTGAGCCCCGACATTGGGTATGAGGCGTATTCCCGGCGCGGATGCGGGGTTCGCGGGCGCGGTGAGGGGTGTGGACAAATACAGGGCGCACTCTGAGCCACGAGGTTGGATGCACAGCGCACTCCAGGCGAGGATAAGGGTGTTCTGGGCAGAGGTGAGGAGGATGGACAGATGCAGGGCGCATTCTGAGCCACGAGGTTGGATGCAGGCGCACTCCAAGGGAGGATTAGGGTGTTCTGGGTAGAGGTGAGGAGTATGGACAGATGCAGGGCGCACTCTGAGCCACAAGGTTGGATGCAATGCGCACTCCAAGGGAATCTATGGTACTACGATGTTGAATGGCTTACCTGCACACTTTGAGCTCTGATCGAGAAGTGATCTCTCTGGAGTTAAGTTCGTCTTATATAGCGCTCGCTCTGTTTTTGGCCTCACGCCACGTCGAGCAATATTCTAACGCGTTTGCTCATTTTGCTCTATACTTTCTCGATAGTTATCGATATTTTCGCATTAGGCGCCTTACTTGAAATAACAATGTCCGTTACCAGTTTGAATTTTAACGGTGGGCTTATTTATTTATATTTACAACATTTTTGGTTTGTGACTCGTCACACTCCCCCCTCATTTTGTAGGAGGAGTCTTTGGGTGTGCTAGGTGCACGGTGAATTTTCCAGCTCTGCCGATACGGATCCATCCTTGGCTGTCCTTTTGCGAAAACTGGAACTTGCATTGGCTGTGTGGACGTCGCGTGGCTGTCCTGTTCGAGATTGTGGCCCGTAACTCCGCCTACATTTGGAAACCTTCCGGCACTTCCCACTTTGTCGCCTCTTCCTCTCCTTCTGGGGAACCGCGTACGTCTTGTTCATAGAGTATTTCTATGACATCTCTGTCTGGCGCCTCTCTCGGGTCGGCTGCGGTTACGGCTCGCCCTGGTGGTGTCTGTGCTGGCGCCGCCACCTGTGGTGGTTTATTTTGCTTTTCTTCGATTGCGGGCCCGGTTGATATTGTGGATACGTCGCCGACGTTCACTTTGCGCAGAGATGTCGGAATTCTTGTCTTGGTGACCGACATCCGGTGGCCCACACTGGGTAGGTATGGCAGGAATTGGAAGAGACGTCTGGCGTTGTCCATTGCCTGTAAGGATTTTTTGAATTTTTCCTAGCTTGCTCGGAATTTTCTGCCATTTTACCTGAAATTAAGCGGAATACCATTAGGGCTAAGGCACTGTCTTGGTGTGTGGTTAGTTTGTTTAGTCGTCTTTTGCCTGCTCGCTGTGCATTGGTTTTAAGTCAGAGATGTACGCCCGTTTTATTTTTCCGGTCCCCTCGTGTTTTGCACTGACGATCACTGGGAAAATGTGTTTTAATATTTTGTATGGTCCGTCGAATTTTGGACTTAGTTTTGTTGTGACTTTGTCCACTGCTTTTGACAGTGTGTGGGTCCTTATCCATACTTTGGCGTCGATTCGAGGGTTCCATTCTCTTTTCCTAAGGTAGAAGCTCCCTGCTTGGATCGTGCTTGCTAGCTCCATATTTTGCCTTGCTGTCTCGCAGGCTTCCTGGATCCGCTCTATTCTTTTCTGCGTAGTTTCGTGGCTTATTCCTGAACCATCCGTGACCTCATCGAACAAATTCCCGGGTAGGCGTAGTTCTCTTCCGAGTAGCAGGTAGGCTGGGCTGTATCCCGTTGACTCCGATCGGCTGCTGTTGAACGCTAGTGTTAATTCTGGGATGTGTTCGTCCCATTTGTTATGTTCCTTTCCGGCAAACTGTGCTATCATCGTTTTGATTGTTCGGTTGGCTCTTTCTGTTGGGTTCTCTTGAGGCGTGTACGGAGCCGTGAATTGGTGTTTAGTTCCCAGTTCGTTCATCACTGATTTGGTTTTTCTGCTCGTAAACTGTACTCCGTTGTCCGAAACGAGTACCTTCGGAATTCCTCCTCGCGTCCATATCCGTTCCCGAAACATTTTTAGAAATGTGTCTGTCGTTGCGCTTCGGACTGCCGCTATCTCTATCTATTTAGAGAATTTATCCATAAACACCACCAGTGTGGTGTTTCCATGCTTCGTCCTGGGTAGTGGTCCTACGAAATCTACGCATATTGTTTCCCATGGAGCAGTTGCTATCCTCGTCATCATTTTCCGTGCAGCCTTTTGTTGTGAAACTTTGTATTGCTGACATGCGCTGCATTGTTTAACGAATTTTGTTATGTCGTAGCTCATCCTTGGCCAGAAATATTTTTGCCGGATTCGTATCGTTGTCCTTCTTATCCCTCCGTGGCCCGCTGTTGGGTTTGTGTGGTTTTCCGTTAGAATCCTCTGTCTTTCTGATTTGGCCACGCACAGCTTCCAGGGTTGTCTATCGTCCTCCTGGTGGCTTGGAATGTGTCTATACAGACGTCCATTCTCTATCGTGAAGTCTGGATGCTCTCGCGGTTTTTCCTCCACTTGTTTGAACTTTTTCCTGATCCATATGCACTCCTCTGTCGCCATGTTTTGGGTTTCCTCTCTTGGCAGTCTTGATAGCGCATCCGCCACTGCGTTCAATTTGCCTCGTCGGTACCTAACCTAGTGGTCGGGCGTGGCGTACCAGTAGTATGTGTGGTTGCTGGTGCGGGAGGTTGTGGGTTCGATCTCGCCTCGGACCATCTAATAGAAAAAGTTGTTTCTTTCTTTAGAAAAAAGCTTTTACACACCCGATCACCTTCACCAGCTACTGGCGCCAGCTGTGAAGTAATAACTACCCATGAAAAAGCAAAAACTCTCTAACTATTTGCCGTTCAGATTCGGCGTTAAGCTGTAGGTCACTTTATCTTGTGCGAAAAATTATAAGCACACACGCCAAGAGATTGAGAAAAGCTTGGCCCTGGCCCTCCTGGAGGTGCTGTTTGAGCCAATTTTACTTTTACCTCACCTCGAATGGGAAAGGTTGGAGTCCCAGCGCCCATCTGGTCACTCTTCCCGACGGGCTTTCTATCGAGTTTAGCCATTTCAGGGCTAAATGGTCTGTGATTACTATGAAGTGATATCTCTCCAGGTACATCCTCATTTTGTGGATTCCCCAATAAATTGCTAAGCACTCCTTTTCGGTTGCTGAGTAGGTTGCGTTCACCTTTTTTTAATTTTCGGCTGGCATACGCGATGACGTGTTCTCCTTCTCCGTCCTCTTGTGTCAGCACTGCTCCTCGTCCGCAATCGCTGGCGTCTGTTTGTAAACTAAATGTCTTTCCCCTTTCTTTTAAATTCGGTACAAACCTTCTGTACCACGACGCGACACCCAGAAAACTATGCACTTCCTTTGTTGTTTTTGGTGCTGGTAACTCCTTAATCGCTCGTAGTCGGGCGTGGCGTACCAGTCGTATGTGTGGCGGCTGGTGCGGGAGGTTGCGGGTTCGATCCCGCCTCGGACCATCTAATAGAAAAAGTTTTTTCTTTCTTTAGAAAAAAGCTTTTACACACCCGATCACCTTCACCAGCTACTGGCGCCAGCTGTGAAGTAACTAGCCATGAAAAAGCAAATTCTCTAACTATTGCCGTTCGGATTCGGCGTTAAACTGTAGGTCCCTTTCTCTTGTGCGAAAAATTATAAGCACACACGCCAAGAGATTGAGAGAAGCTTGGCCCTGGCCCTCCTGGAGGTGCTGTTTCACCCAATTTTACTTTACTTTACTCCTTAATCGCTGCCACCTTTTCTGGATCTGTGTATTCCTTCCTCGCTGACCGTGTGGCCGAGGTATTTCAGTTTGGTTTGGAAAAATTGGCGTTTTTCCGGGTTGATTTTTTGGTTTGCTTTTCTTAATCGTTTGAACACCTCACGCAACTTTTCCATGTGTTCCCGTTTGGAACGGCCGATGACCACTATGTCGTCCAAATATGCGAACACGAAGGGTTCCATTTCTGGTCCGATCACGCTGTCTAGTGCTCTCTGGAATGTCGCTGGTGCTGTTGTTAATCCAAACGGCATGAGCTTCCATTGAAATAACCCTCGTCCCGGAACTGTGAAGGCGGTGTATTGTTTGCTTTGGTGGTCCATGGGTATCTGCCAGTACCCTGATTTGAGGTCCAGTGTGCTTATGAATTTTGCCTCTCGTAATTGGTTCAATATAAACTCCATGCGAGGTACTGGGTATGCATCCTTTTCTGTTTTTGCGTTTAGTGGCCTGTAGTCTATGCATAGTCGCCATTGGTTATTTTTCTTTCGTACTAGTACCACTGGAGCACTATAGGGGCTATGGGATGGTTCGATTAGGACCAGTTCTAGTAGTTCGTCCTCTTCCTTGTTGATAATTGCTTGTTGGGCCGGATTCCTCGGGTAATATCTATGTTTCACCGGTCGGTCATCTTTGAGGTATATCCTATGTTTGGTAATGTTACTTGTGCCTTCCATCCGCTCAAAGCATTCTACATTTTCTTTTATAAAGTTGCTTATCTCTGTCTGCGTTGGTTCGGTCTCTTTCAGTTGTTCCGTTGCTTGTTGAATATCCTGTCTTTCTTCCTGTATTTTTCCCTGTCCTGTAGATTGATCTTTGCAATTCCGCACGTTATGGTGGCCTGTATTTTTGCCAGGAAATCGATTTCAACAGTATATCGTCTGTTACATCAGTCATGACCAGGAATGATTGCTCGCACTTCTTTCCTCCAAGTTGAACCGTTGTCTTGAAGGATTGGGTTACGTGTGTCATCGTCCCATCTGCAAGCCGAATCATTACCTCTTCCTTTGCTATTTCCCCTTCCCTTTGTATTTTCTTCATCAGTTTGTCTCCTATCACGATTCGTGTTGCTCCCGTGTCTATTACCGCTGTAATTTGTTCCTTCCCGAGGCTAGTCTGTGCGCAGAGTCTTCTGCCATCAAATTTTAGATCTGCGTGTTGTTGTTCGTGGCCCTGGTGCTTTCGCGATCGTATCCAGGGCCTTCGTCGTTTCCCGTCCTTTTCCGGCAACAGTCGATCGTTCGTACGCCTTCCTTGTTGCAGATCCAGCAGAAGTAGACCATTTTGTTTCTACATGTCTTGTAGTTGTGATCTGTATACTGTCCGCATCTGAAGCATCTGTTCTCGTTGTGTTTCCTGTCGATCTGTTGCAGCTGTGGTGTTTTTTCCGTCTGTGCCGTGTGGATATCTGTTGGTACTTTTGACAAGCCTTCCTGTCTTTCTAGCGTTTCAAATTCCTCTGCCATGCCTATGAATTCTGCCAATGTCTGGAATTCTCTCCTTTTAACGTACAATTTCATTGGGAGCCGGCAATTTTTATATTCAATTTCCAGATTTTCCTCCTCAGAATATTTCATGAATCGCATTAATTTTCTAATATCCATCACGAAATTCCTTATGGTCTCTGTTTCCAGCTGACGCCGTTGACTTATTCGCGTCGCCATTCGCTCGCTATATTGCGGTGGTAGGTAATACTCTTCTAGTTGTTCTCTGAGTATCTTCCAGTTGTGAATTGGGTTTAGTTTTGTATGCCACCAGTCTAACGCTCCTCCTTCTCAGACTATAGGCATAGTGTTTATCAGCTCATCCGTTGGAATCCCATACATTGTTGCTAGTTCCTCAATTCTGCTGAGGAACTCTAACGGTTCCGTATCTCCTCCGAATCGTATTCCCCGGCTTCGTACTCGTTCGATTACCGCTATTGCCTCTGGTGATCCGGGTATTTCAACACCCTGTGGTGTGGTGGTGTCCCAGTTGTTGTTGTTTTTGTTCCTGCTCCGCGCGTGTGTTTTGTTGCTAATTCCGCTATTCTGTTTATTTCCGTGGTCTATAGCTGTGGTTTTTTTTGCGAATTCCGTAAGCTGTTTCCTTAGTTGCTCGACCGTCTCTTCGGGCTTTAACCCAAATTCTGCCGCGTATGCTTGTAACTCTGCCTTTGTGACATTGTAGACCCACGATGTCCCTGACATCTTTACTCTTTGTCTTTTTGGAACGACCATAGGGAATTTCGTACAACCACAAACTGCTCGGGCGCCACTGTAACGCTACTTTTGGCCGGGGTGTAGCTCGCCGGGGGCAGGGGTCACAGAAATTTCTATTCTTTGTTTTGTAGTGGGTGGTTGCTGTACACGAATTTCCCTTGAGTCCTCCCAAGAACACGAGTGGCGGATCGATCGGGTCTCCAATGTTATTCTTTATTCAGGGGTTTCAATCTTTTCTTAACTTAGCTCTAACTTATATTACTTCTTCCTCTGCGGTGGGGCGTCGTGGGGGCTCTCGTGCTGTCCTCTGTGGGGCTGCCTGTACGGGTAAAATTAGTTCCAGGGGGGTTCTGGCGTTCGATGATTTTCGTGACGATCGCCGCCGTCGATGGGCCGTTTTCCAGGGTCTTGCTACCCTGGGGGATCCTCGTGGTGTTGGGTGGTGGGCTTCGATGGCACCGATGATGGTCTAGAGGCGGTGGGGTAGTCTCCACGCGAGAATTATGAGGTTCCTGGAACCGATGAATCGTATCCACAGATGCGGGCGTACTCTGAGCCCCGAGATTGGGTATGAGGCGTATTCCCGGCGCGGATGAGGGGTTCGAGGGCGCGGTGAGGGGTGTGGACAGATGCAGGGCGCACTTTGAGCCACGAGGTTGGATGCACAGCGCACTCCAGGCGAGGATTAGGGTGTTCTGGGCAGAGGTGAGGAGTATGGACAGATGCTGGGCGCACTCTGAGCCACGAGGTTGGATGCACAGCGCACTCCAGGCGAGGATTAGGGTGTTCTGGGCAGAGGTGAGGAGGATGGACAGGTGCAGGGCGCACTCTAAGCCACGGGGTTGGATGCACAGCGCACTCCAGGCGAGGATTAGGGTGTTCTGGGCAGAGGTGAGGAGGATGGACAGGTGCAGGGCGCACTCTGAGCCACGGGGTTGGATGCAGGCGCACTCCAAGGGAGGATTAGGGTGTTCTGGGTAGAGGTGAGGAGTATGGTCAGATGCAGGGCGCACTCTGAGCCACGAGGTTGGATGCAAGGCGCACTCCAAGGGAGGATTAGGGTGTTCTGGGCAGAGGTGAGGAGTATGGACAGATGCAGGGCGCACTCTGAGCCACGAGGTTGGATGCACAGCGCACTCCAGGCGAGGATTGGGGTGTTCTGGGCAGAGGTGAGGAGGATGGACAGGTGCAGGGCGCACTCTGAGCCACGGGGTTGGATGCAGGCGCACTCCAAGGGAGGATTAGGGTGTTCTGGGCAGAGGTGAGGAGGATGGACAGATGCAGGGCGCACTCTGAGCCACGAGGTTGGATGCAGGCACACTCCAAGGGAGGATTAGGGTGTTCTGGGTAGAGGTGAGGAGTATGGACAGATGCAGGGCGCACTCTAAGTCACGAGGTTAGATGCAAGGCGCACTCCAGGCGAGGATTAGGGTGTTCTGGGCAGAGGTGAGGAGGATGGACAGGTGCAGGGCGCACTCTGAGCCACGAGGTTGGATGCAAGGCGCACTCCAAGGGAGGATTAGGGTGTTCTGGGTAGAGGTGAGGAGTATGGACAGATGCAGCGCGCACTCCGAGCCACGAGGTTGGATGCAAGGCGCACTCCAAGGGAGGATTAGGGTGTTCTGGGCAGAGGTGAGGAGTATGGACAGATGCGGGCGTACTCTGAGCCTCGAGATTAGGTATAAGGCGTATTCCCGGCGCGGATGCGGGGTTCGCGGGCGCTGTGAGGGGTGTGGACAGATGCAGGGCGCACTCTGAGCCACGAGGTTGGATGCAAGGCGCACTATAAGGGAGGATTAGGGTGTTCTGGGCAGAGGTGAGGAGTATGCACAGATGCAGGGCGCACTCTAAGTCACGAGGTTGGATGCAAGGCGCACTCCACGGGAGGATTAGGGTGTTCTGGGCAGAGGTGAGGAGTATGGACAGATGCAGGGCGCACTCTGAGCCACAAGGTTGGATGCAATGCGCACTCCAAGGGAATCTATGGTACTACGATGTTGAATGGCTTACCTGCACACTTTGAGCTCTGATCGAGAAGTGATCTCTCTGGAGTTTAGGTTCGTCTTAAATAGCGCTCGCTCTGTTTTTGGCCTCACGCCACGTCGAGCAATATCCTAACGCGTTTGCTCATTTTGCTCGATACTTTCTCGATAGTTATCGATATTTTCGCATTAGGCGCCTTACTTGAAATAACAATGTCCGTTACCAGTTTGAATTTTAACGGTGGTCTTATTTATTTATATTTACAACATTTTTGGTTTGTGACTCGTCACAACAAGCAGAGTAACCTACTTACGCTTCATCAGAAATTGTAAGTGGATTGGATGCATTCCTGAGGTTCTTGCGACGAATTTTCTCTATCGCCAAAGTCTTTCTTCTTGCAACATCCAAAGCTATCAATGCAGCCACTGGCATTTAAAAATTTTTATTTGTACATTCAACTTATAAAGATTAACAGTTATAATTTCCACTCGGACTTACACAAACAGGGTTGTCCATAAATTCGAACTATTTCGCGGCTCAACTTTTTGAATTTTATCCAGATGTAATTGAGTTTTAATGCTCCAAATTAATTTAAGGATTGCCACACACACGGATTGAAACACAAATTTTAATATTAAATCAAAGTAAATATTTAATTCATTTAATGCAACCTATCCAGAAAAATAATGTTGTTTACATTTCCAAAACGAATTTTACTTATCAAAATTGTTTGGGTGGTGAATTTTACTAAATTTCCTGACAAAATTTGTGTGTCAGAATCTTGGTTTACATCTGACTTCAATGACCCAGTTTTATTTTGCGAGGGATATGAACTGTATCGCGCTGACCATTCAGGTCATTCAGGGGGAGTTGCAGTGTATGTAAATTCTAAACTGACATGTAGGACTCTACTGAAACACCCTAATGACAGTCAAATAGAATATATATTTTTAGAAATCAACAATAAACGAACGGATATCAAAACGTTAATTGGCTGTATATATAGACCAAACCGAAATATTGACTGTTCCCAGTTAATTGAAATAATTTCTAGTCTGTCCCTGAATTATAATGATATAATTTTAACTGGAGATCTAAGCAGCATCGGATTAACTGAAAAGCATCTGGTGCAAGATATGGAGTCCCTTGGCTTAAAAATAGTTAATAGCACAACACCTACACACTTTACAAAAAGCTGCAATACCCTTGTTTTATATTTTTATTATCTTTATTAAGCAAATCAAATTAAACTTTATTTCGGCAATTTCACAACTTCTTCTCTCCTCTTCTTTTTCTTCAAACAACCATTATCGATATACAATACTTATGCTATCGAACTTATCGGTATTTGCAGAGCGCGGGCCTGGCGCGATTATTCAAATTCACTTAGCTGCGACATACAGTGGTCCCCAGTGCTGACTCCCAATCTCAGCACGATCATTCATGTCGTAGCGCTCAACTCCGATTCTGCATAGTCGATTAACCGGGCGACGGTACGTATTCTTGGATGTCCTCAACTGGACAACACGTACTACGCCATCTTTGCCAGGGTAAACCTTTAACACGCAGCCTAGCGGCCATTCACCGCGAGGGGTATTTTCTTTCATTACCACAATTTCGCCGACCTTCAAGTTATCCACATTTTGACGCCATTTCGATCGATGTATTAATGTGGGCAAATACTCTTTGATGAAGCGTTTCCAAATTCGTCGACCAGGAACTGTGATATTCTCCACATGCGCTTTCCTCCAGAGACGTTGAGGAACTTCCCCGGACTGCTGAGGGCGCAGCTTTGTGGAATACAAATGTCGTTTGGACAGAGACCGATATCATCGTCTGCGTCGTCCGACTCCAGTATATAAGGCTGACTGTTGACCAAGTATTCTGCTTCCATGAATACTGTTTGCACCATCTCATCGCTGGAATTTGAGTTTACCGATAGGACAGCCTCAAGTGTTCCCTTAAAACAGCCTACTAGTCGCTCCTAACAGCCGCCGAAGTTTGGCGCGTTAGCTGGAATGAAATTCCAAGTTATTTTGTTACTTGCCAAAAACGTTTTGATGTAGTTTTCATCCAGTTCTTTAAGGGTTTCTTGTAAGTCTCGTGCAGCACCTCTAAAATTTGTGCCATTATCAGACCAAATTGTTTCCACAGGTCCATGGAATGGCCCGAAATAATCCACGCCAGTTGCTGTGAACGGTTTCTTATGGCTTAGCAACCTTTCCTCGGGTAGTAGTCCCATTTTTGGTGCCTGGGGTTTCGCATTTTTGCGTTTGCACCACACGCAAGCGTTGGTAGTTTTTTTTATGATTCGGTTCAATTTTGGCATCCAGTATGACTCCTTGAATCGAAGTACCACGTCGGCGTGCAGTTTCTTGATTAGCATACGGGTGTACGCATGTTTGCCGTCCAGAACGATTGGGCTTCTAGTACGTGCTGATATCTCTTTTGCGCGTTCAATCCTGCTGTTGACGCGAATGATATTGTTAGTATCTAGATAGATACAGTATTTTGTAAGCCGTAGTTTTGAAGATGGTTTTCCAGATTGCAGTTTCGCCAAGTCATCTGGGAACGATTGTTGCTGGACCATCTTGCACCACACTGCTTCTGCCCATTCGATTTCGTCCACATGTAAATCTCCGATCTTGCAATCGCTTTAGGTGTGTTTTAATGAGTTGTTGATAAATCTTTTTATCCATGCCGTGCTGCGAATCAGTTTCTTGAGAGTTGAGATTCTTTGTAGCAATATGGTTAATGGATACTCTGTTTGTTGGGTTGTCATTACAATCTCAGTTTGTTCGTCCGCTTCCACAACCAGCTGCTGGAGATTCCATTCAGTTTCTGATTTTTGTAGAAATTCTGGAACGGTAAGCCACCTTTGTAGCTTATGTGACGCATTGTTGTCACGAGTTATGATGTCGGGAATATTTTCATTTGTTGATAGCCAGTGCCATTCCGACCTTTCCGATTTTTCACATATTTCTCCAGTTCGATTAGCAACGAAAACGTCCATTCTTTTGTCGCTTTTAATCCAATTTAGTACAGTTCGTGAATCGGAATAAAAATATCGCTTATCTGGTTGAAGCCGCGATTCATGTTGAACCATTTACGCTAGTCGGCAGCCCAAGACTGCGGCCATAGTTTACAGCTTTGGAATAGTTACATGTTTCATTGGTGCTACTCTAGCCTTTGATGCAATCAGTGCCATATTGTATATACGTCATATTTAAATTTTCCATCTGATTTGTAGCAGCATCGAATATAAACTGCTGATGAATAGGCTTTACTGCTGGCATCGTTGAATACGTGTATTTCGACTCGATCTGCTGTTGGCAGATTAAGACTGTAGCATCTTGGAATTGTTGTACCTTCAATTGACTGTAAGACCTTTAGCCAATTTCGCCATGTGTCAAATAAGTCGCCCTTGATTGTGTCATCCCAGCCTATGCCGGTCTCCCATACGTCCCGCATGAGAATCCGTCCTTTAATTGTTACTGGTGTCATGAGACCCAAAGGATCATATTGTAGCGAATTTTGTGTCCACTGGTACGTCGCCGTGATGGTCAGACGAGCGGTTTACTGATTTTTAGGGGGTGGTAGGGCAAAAACTCTTGCCGGTAGTACTCCGGGCACGCTTGGCGATTTAGCAAGGAGGAGGAAGTACACAGCCGATCGGAATGAGTTAAAAATTAATTATTTTCAGTCTTAACAATTGGACAATTAGGTTCAACACGTGTTTATTACCCGAGAAAAAAACTAGAGAGAGCAAATTAAAGCGATAGATAAATCGTCGTGCGCTGCGATCGGTTATCGATCCATCAGAGAGGCTGCCTTGAGTACCGAATCCGGTTCCGGGGATCTAGTTCCCGGAGTCAGAACCCAGGTTCGCTACATTACCCCCTTCTGAGACTCGAGCCTCCTGGCCGAGTACTGCGGGAGACGGCCTTTGATAGTGGGCGAGGCGGTTTACATGAACGGTTCTGGTCGCCTTTTTTCCGGGCAGGCGGATCTCGTAAACCAGGTCCGAATGGCGTCGCACAACTGTTGCAGGGCCGACCCAGTCCGACTGTAGCTTTGGACATCGACCCACTCTGCGAATGGGGGCGTACAGCTACACTTCAGCGCCTACTTCGAGCTCGATCGGGTGAGAGCGGAGGTCATAGCGCATTTTGTTGACGGATGCAGCAGCTTGGGGATGTTTGCGGGCTGACTGATGAGTCTGACGAAGTCGAGCTTGTAGTTGGTCCACAAAATCCGGATAGCTCTCCGGAGAAATCGACGGCCGGCCATACATCACTTCTGTGGGCAAACGGAGTTCGCGGCCCAACATCAGCCGTGCTGGCGAGAATCCAGTAGCTTCATGTGGGGCGGACCGATAGGCCCATAAGGCTAAGGGCAATAGCTGGTCCCAATCACGTTGATCTAGGGCCACGAATTTTGCCATATAGTCGAGGAGCGTTCGATTGAATCGCTCCACCATGCCGTCCGACTGTGGATGTAGGGGTGCAGTACGAGTTTTCTCCACATCAAGTAAATGGAGGCAGGCTTGAAATACTTCGGATTCGAAATTTCGCCCTAGGTCGGAATGAAGAACGAAGGGTGCACCAAATCGGCAGAAAACTTCTTGTACGAGTGCGCGGGCTACTGTCTCGGCCTTCTGGTCGGGGAGGGCCAAGCATTCTGGCCATTTGGTAAAATAGCACATCACTACAGCGATGTACCGATTGCCGCGCGTGGTCGTAGGTAAAGGGCCCAGGATGTCGATGGCTATTCTCTCAAAAGGGGCCCCAATGGACGTCGGTTGCAGACGACCTACAGTGCGTTTGGAAGGGCAGCGAGCGCACCATAAGGCTACGTCCGCCTTCTGACCGACCCAGTAGTAGCGCCTTCTGGCTTTGGCCAAGGTTTTCTTGACTCCAAAGTGACCTCCTGTTGTAGAATTGTGCACACCACGAAGCGTCTCTTCTCGTAAAGAAAGTGGCACCAGGGTTACCGCTTTGTCTTCCTTATCCTTGATGGTTAAAACGCCATTCGATATTGTCAGGCGATCGAACAAGTGCCAGTATGCTTTCGTTTCGGGTCCTTCGCCCATAATGTCACACTTGGGAGGTCGCTTTCCATCAATTACCCAACGGAAAACGTGCTTTAGGGTGGGATCCTCCTTTTGACGTTTGGTGTAGTCATCGGCCTGAATTTGCAAAAACATGACGCCTTGGTGATCCTTTTGTTCGGCCTTCTCGCATGTGCGGCACTCGCTGCAGGGTCGGCGGGATAGGCCGTCGGCATTTCCATGTGGGCCGCTGCGCTGTCGAATCTCCATGTCATATTGTTGGAGGCGTTCGATTCACCTGGCGACTTGGCTTTCTGGCTCCTTGAAGTTGTATAGCCATTTGAGTGAGGCGTGGTCCGTGCGCAGCAAAAATCTCCGACCAAACAGATAGTGATGAAAATGTTTCGTGGCCAGGACGGCTGCCAGCAGTTCCCTCTGGGTGACGCAATAGTTACGTTGCGCTGGGCTAAACGTTTTGCTCTAGTACTCCAGTTAAATTCATACAAACCCGCTTCGCACGTAAATGCAGTTTTAGGCCGGTCTTCCTCCTCCATTTCCACTTGCCAGTATCCGCTTTGTAGGTCCATGGTCGAGAAATAACGAGAGCCATCCAACATCGTCAAAATTTCGTCTATCTTGGGAAGGGGGTATGAGTCCTTCACAGTGACTTCGTTGAGTCTGCGGTAGTCCACGCAGAATCGTGTAGAGCCATCCTTATTTCGCACCAAGACTACGGGTGCGGCCCAAGGGCTTGTAGAGGGCCGAATTACTCCTCGTGACTTCATATCGGTGATCAGTTTCGCAACCTCGGCTTTACTTGATAGTGCGAGCCGACGAGGGGGCTGCTTAATAGGACGCGCCTGGCCCGTATCGATCGTGTGTTTGGTCAGGCAGGTGTGCCCGGTGTCGCCATCGTATTGGGCAAAAACTTTTTCGTGCCCTCGTAGCAGTTGTATCAGCTTGAAACTAAGGTCAGCGGGTAGGTCTGGGGGCGGCAGCGCATCCCAATTAATACCCGTTTGGGAATCCAGACTTTTGGTGGTGGATGGTAGCACTTCTACCGATTCCAACTGGCCCAGGATTGACAGCGAGGGCAGCTGATGTGTCTGCGTGCTGAGGTTAAGCACGCGCAAGGTGTCGGTGCCGCGCGTTGTATCTAGGAGACCACTGCCCAAGACCAAGTCTGTAGGCAGTTGAGAATAGACTCCTCTTTCCAGCATAGCGACGGAGTTTGGTTCCTGCGCCTCACATTTAAATTGAAAGTGAGTGTCGCTATGGGGTGGAATGCTGATTTTGGCCGTGGTATACAGCAGGTTGGGATGTTCTGTGTTGGGTGCATGTAGTCGTGTCGATCCCCATGCGAACTTCATATGCAGCGTCTTAAGTGAACCTTACTTCATGACGCAAAAGAAAGTCGATACCCAACAGACTGGGGGTATCACCTTCGACCATCAAAAATTGTGCTGAAGTCTCCGGCCAGCAACAGCCAAGTGTACAGTGGCTCTGGCTGTGGCCACAAACTGCTCCGAGGAAGGGACTTTAAAGTCACCTTGCAAGGGGTGACAGGCACAGATTCCTTGAGGTCTCTTGAGTTCAGCAGCGACACGGATGCGCCTGTGTCCACGATAAGGCGAACCAAACGTTGCTGTAAAAATAAAAAACAATGTAGGTTCTGGTCACCGCAAGTTTCGAGTGTATACGTAGCTTTGGCAGGCGGCGTTGGGGTCCCTCGGTGGGTGTCCCGTTGTGTAGCGTCGGCCTCCTGGTTGCTGTCCCCCGACTGAGCAGACACTGGCTCATCGGAAATCTCGGGGAGCGGCGGCTCGCGGAACAAAAGGGCGAGGACGGCCTCTTCTTCTTCAGAAGGAGGACAGGGTCAGTCGCGTGGTTCCTCGGGCGGCTGCAGGCTCAAGGCGGAATGCGTCGATGAGTCGGGGGCCAACAATGTGGCTCGGGTCGGCTTTAGTCGCTGTGATTCCGTTGGTAGAACAGGTGGCAGTGGCGGCTGGGGCACAGAAAACCTTGGTGGTGTGCAGGCTCGTGGGTCCGGGACCAGAGCCGTGCGCTGAGATCTGTCCAGTGGGGGTTACGGGGTCGTTATTAGTTTCGCCATTTTGTTATTTGGAGCGATTGATGCGAATGGTAACTCGCTGGGGGCGCTGTGGTTTGTGGCCAACCTCCGCTCCAGAAGGCTGGCGCGATCTAGTTTTCCGAAGGTTGCGCAGGGTTAGATAATTGGCCTGGGCTCTGCTTAGCATTTTTGGGAGAACGTCGTCCACTTCTTTTAGGCGATTTTGGTTCTGGCTCGGCTGCTGCTGAAGTCACGGCTAGTACGGCGCCGGCTGGGCGTCGGCGGCATTGCGCGTCGATACGGGTAGCCATATCCAGCGCGTCCGTAAGACAGCTAGGGTTGCTGGCGAGAATCAGAACTTGATAATTGGTCTCGCGAATACCATCGATAAACCTCTGGACCATTATGTTGTTATATGTCACTAGCGGCAGCCCAGCAAACACTGCACATCCCAGGCGCACCAGGTCCATGGCAAAGTCGTCAAGCGACTCCCTGGGACCTTGCGTGCGGTTATGAAAGAGATGGTATCCCGCCTACTGTAAAGTGGTGTCGCATGGCTGCTGTTAGCGCGTCAAAGGAACACAAGGTGGTCTCTGGCAGTGTTGCGTGGAACTTTTGGGCCCTTCTTGGTCTCTAGCCAATGGCATTCGATAGCCATGTCATCTAAAAGACGCTTAAATTCTGCCCATGGCCTTGTGCCGTCGTATAACGGAAGTTGTTCCATGTCCGGCATCTCCCAATAGGGTGTTTGGCTAGCGACCAGTGTGTGGTTGCTCGCCGGCATAGTTGGGGAGTCCACAGGGGTGACACTATATGCATCTGGGGCAGAAGTGGCGTGGCATGCCCTCGAGGCGGCACCCTGGCCTTGACTATGTGCCACACTTTCTGCTCCTGGCCACGTTGGGGCCGGAGGCGGCGCTACAGCGGATTGTAGGTTCGCCCCTCCGGCCATGCGAGGTGTACTGGAAGCAAGTCCGCCCCCACTAGCCTGCGAGGTGGCCTGTGAAGCTGTTGTGGCGACCTGCTGGCCCTGCAGCACGTTCAACATCGTCCGTTGAAACGACGTCCACATTTTCTCGAACTTGTGCTCCAGAGATCGGTCCCACATTTCCATGCTGGTGGCCAGCGCCGTCTTCAGCTGCTGTTGCACCTCTTGTTGGATGGCAGTCGCCATCTCCGGTTGCGGCTGGGTGGCAGTGGCAGTTCCTTCTCCTTCGCTGTTAAGCGCGGCCCGGTTCCGACGAGATGTTTTCTTGGTCATTGTGGTCTGAGTTTTTGCAAACTCGATCAATTTACCCCACACCTGACACCAATGTAGCGAATTTTGTGTCCACTGTAGTACTCCGGGTACGCTTGGCGATTTAGCAAGGAGGAGGAAGTACACAGCCGATCGGAATTAGTTAAAAATTCATTTATTTTCAGTCTTAACAATTGGACAATTAGGTTCAACACGTGTTTATTACCCGAGAAAAAAACTAGAGAGAGCAAATTAAAGCGATAGATAAATCGTCGTGCGCTGCGATCGGTTATCGATCCATCAGAGAGGCTGCCTTGAGTACCGAATCCGGTTCCGGGGATCTAGTTCCCGGAGTCAGAACTCAGGTTCGCTACAATATAATGAATTGACGGCAGACAATATTTACCTCTTTGTAGGTGGGAGGTTGCCATCCAAGGTTTCATTTGATACTTTGTGCATCGTTTTTGTTGAGTATGTAAAAATGTCGCCTGCTGCGTCCCACAACATACCCAGTACTTTCTGTTGTACATCTATCTTATCACCGATCTTGCTCTCAGATTTTTCGGGATACTTTGCGTCACCTCGTCGCTGTTTGATATGAACTGACGCAGTTCAAATCCAGCTTTTGAGTGTATTTCGATTATTATTATATCAAGTTGATAATTGCTGCAGCGGTGGCTTTTGAGTCCAGATAGTCATCAACATAGTGATTTTGCAGAATAGCCTTCACCTAGGCAACAAACATCATGGCTTTCATTTGGTATATAGTTGGCTCTCTATTCTGGTCAAGCTTCCTCCATAGAAAGCACTGTGCAGCTGTATCACTGTCTGCAATACGGACATGGCTGAACATTTCCTGAATATCGGCGACCACTGCCACCGAATGTAGCCGGAATCGAATCATGATGTTGACCAGTCAGGTCAAGTAAGAAAGTTTTTGTTTAATGTGCCGTTGCACTCTGCTGCAGCATCAAATACCAACCGGACTTTTCCGGGCTTACTTGGATTTATTACGGCGAAATGCGGCAAATACCATACACTGAAAAAAAATCCGGGATTTCCGGGATCAATACATGCCGAAATGGTAATAAAAATGGGTTGATCTTGGAATGGCATAAATCATTCCCGACAGGAACAATTTAAGTACGTATAATTTTTTTAGTTTTGATCCCGGTTTTAGCCTGGCCGAACTTAAACTCATCCTCCTTTTCGAACATAACTTAGTCCCATAAGAGATAATCTTCTAGTGCGGAAGAGATAGATTTGTGCCCGATATCCGTACTCAACTTTGTTCCATACGAGATAGTATTCTAGTTCGGCAGAAATTGATTTGTGCCCCATTTTCGAAATCAACTTTGTTCCATACGAGATAATATTCTAGCTTGGTAGAGATTGATTTTTTTTTTATTTATATATTTTCTAATATTTTCATACAGGCAATATAGATATTGTTGTCGCATATAATAAAATAAAATATTTGTGTAATAAATATTAAATATATAAATATTTTACGATATAATACTCGTTCTCGCTTAGCCAGTTATCCACTTTTGATTGGGCAGACATCGAATCGTCTTTATTGGCAAGCTGCAAGTAGAAAAAAATTTAAGATGTGGTTTTAATCGAATCTTTGTTGTCGATTTCAAGGATGCTGGTATTCGACATGTGTTCAGGTGGGATGGTACTTAGGAGAGATGGGTGATTCGATGCCCATTTCCTCAGCTCCATGCCTGCTGACTGCAATGCTGCGATGAGTTGATCTCGAATTTGTAGGGCACCGTCAATGGTTTCATGTCCACTCTGTACATCATCGACATAAATCTCCTTGCGAAGCACGTTTTCAGCCAGTGGATATCGATCATGTTCGTCTTGTGCTAGCTGATGCATAATGCGGATAGCCGTATAAGGGGCTGACGCTGTGCCGAAGGTAACGGTGGTTAGGCTATATTCTTGAATTTGATCTTGTGCGTCGCGCCACAAGATTCGTTGGTACTGAGCATCGTCAGGATGCATGTCAATGCAACGGTACATTTTCTGGATATCCGCAGCAAATACGTATTGATGTAGCCGCCAGTTAAGAATGACGCCTCCGAGGTCGTTCTGTAATGCGGGGCCAATGCATAAGATGTCGTTTAGAGATTTTCCGTTGGAAGTTTTGCAAGAAACATTATATACCACGCGTACTCTGGTGGTGACGCTGTCCTCCTTTACCACTGCGTGATGAGGCAGGGTACACGAGGAAAAAGCGATTTGACCATTTTCATCTGTAAGGCGATGCTGGGTTTCGGAGCTCTTTATTTCGGAAATCTGGCCAAGGTCGAAGTACTCCTTGATTACTGATGCATATTGATTTTGCAGTTTGGGTTGCTTCTGTAATTTTCGCTCCAAAAGGTGAAAGCGATTTAGAGCCGTCTGTCGTAATTTGCCTAGAACTTGTGTGGGATCAAAGGCGGTTTTTAAAGGTAATCGTACCATGTATTTGCCATTGGGCTGGCGGATATGCGTGCGCTGGAAATGGTCTTCGCACCACTGCTCCTCTGTTGCGGCAGCTTACAATCTGTGTCGATTTGATCAAGCTCAAAGAATTTATGGACAAGGGTGTCCAGGTTCGAGTGATGGCATCGGACTGATACCATATGTGTGTGAGAGGCCTCCAATTGGCCGAAAACGATCCATCCCAGTTGCGTCATTTGAGCAATTGGCTGATGTGGAGTTCCTTTCCGAATCTCGGGTAGCATTAGGTATGGGATTACATCAACGCGCAGCAGTAAATCGATACGGTTGGATTGCGTAAAGGTGGGATCGGCTAGTTGCAGTCCTTGTAGATGCTGACATCCTTGTATATTGAGATTGGTCCTTGGTAGGTGCGACGTTAATGACCGGAGGATAAATGCTGTATCTATAAAGATATTGAATTGTGAATCTGTGCAGGAAGATAATGAGAATTCGGTACGGAATTTGCATTTATTGCTAGAGTTATTGCCCACTCCAGTAATTTCTGCTACTATTCGATGACGCTTGAGACCAAGCGTTTGAACAACATGTTCGGTGATGAGAGTACCTTCGGATCCATGATCAATTAGTGCTCGAACCACAGCGGATTGACCAGTTGCGTGATTGTGCAGTTTAACCAAAGCCGTTGCGAGGATCATATTCCGAGGGGTAAGATGAGTAGCAACTGCCGTGACGAGTTGCGTTGTATTGGCTCCAATCGACAAGTCGGTAGCTGCAGACGATGAAGGCGCACTGGGTGAACTAAAGTTAAAATTAGAACTTGGGTGAGATTGTTGAGTAGGAAAGTGCAAGAGGGTGTGATGACGTTGCCCACATTGCGAGCAATTTCTACTGCTACTGCACTGAGACTGCGAATGTGAAGGGCTGAGACAGTTAAGGCCTTTGTGCGATCAACAATGAGTTTCCGCGCAAAACAATCCTTGAAGAGGAATTCGGGACAACGCCGCAAAATATGGGCGCCGCTGCAATGGACACAGCGGATGAGGCCAGCAGGTCCAGCGGTTGTGTGAAAGCAGCTGCACTTGTACATAGGGTTGCCTGATTGTTTGGCAGAGTGAGGATTTCTTTTGCGAGGCATTCTGCGGAGCGGATTGCCGCGCTGGTGTTGAGTTTTGGTAGGTCGTCCGATTCTCAATGATATCGATGCTAACCAGACGATTGTTTAGGAAGGTTTCCAGAGTTGGGAACGTTGGGACTTCCACATAGCTGCCCAAGCAGTGCTCCCAAGCTTGAAGCGTTGTAGTCGGCAACTTGCTGACTAGCTGATGTACAATCCAGTGGTCACACGTATTGATGTTGATCTTGAGTCGGTTGAATTCGTTAATACAAACGTTGGCAGCATTTAGCATGCGCTTGATGTCCAATGAATTCTCCTTGGAAATCGTTGGCACATTGTACAATACGTTCATGTGGTGTATGAACTGCAAGCGTGGATTGTTGTACCGCGTGACGATAAGATTCCAAGCCGTTTTGTAGTTGATCTCAGTCAAGTCCATTTGATGTATATCTTGATCGAGCCCCGTTGGTAGCGCTTGTTTCAAAAAGTGGAATTTTTGGACACTAGAAAGGGCAGAATTTTCATGGATAAGTTGGGAAAATACATCATAAAAGGCTGGCCAATCTGTAAATTTGCCAGAAAACTTCGGGACAGGCAATTTTGGTAATTGGATTGTAGAACCTACTGGTGCAGGTAGCGCTGTTGAGTTATGTCTTTGGGCAAACCCATGTGCAGAAGATTCATTATTGGCTGACGGGAAGGCGGTGTCATGTGCTTCTAAAACCGCGCAGCACACTGTGATGTAGTCTTCCTCAAACTTCTCTGCTAAGCCTTTTAAGAAATATGTGTGAGACCGGGAACTTTGGGTTGCGATTAATTGTTGATGATTGTTGGTAAACTGTTTTGATAACTCCTCCAATTTATTTAACCGCAATTGAAAATATTGTTTTGTTTTTCGCCGCACCGACACACTCACAACAAACACTTACCATTTAGCTATTTTGATAACTCCTCCAATTTATTTAACCGCAATTGAAAATATTGTTTTGTTTTTCGCCGCACCGACACACTCACAACAAACACTTACCATTTAGCTCAAACGTTGTTGTTGTCCCATGACGGCCAGGCAAGGTCGATGCAAGGTGATGAGTGTCGTCTAGGAATTCGGCAGCAAAGTTCCAATGCAGATGCGGGAAGTGGAAACGGAGGATAGACTACCGCAATGTTCCACGAAAGTATGAGGGTTGTGAGAATGTGATAGGCAGCAACTGCACATTAACCGCAATATTCCAGTGAAGATGTGCGTGTGTTGGGAATGTAGCAGGTCCAATGCACGTTAACCGCTGTTTCGTCTCTTCTATGCGTGTGGATAAGCGGCCAGCCAATCTGGTGATTGCTGATCTCTTTGCTTTGCAATTCTGGTATGTGAATGTATATTGAATTTGGGTTGGAAAAGACTCAACGAAGTTACAAGTTTGACGACAGGTCCAATAGGCTATTGGAATGAGTTTGGAATATATTGAAGAAGTCTTGATTGAATTGTTCCCCTCATGGGCCACCAAAAATGTTGTGAAATTCGCTAGATCTTAGCAAACGTCATAGATGAGCATATACTGCTCGGGGGACTTTCAATTCAATTTGAACCAGGAACGAGAGTGAGGACTTTAACTTCAATGATTTATTCTCAAACTTAGAACTACTTGTAACAATGTGAGTCAGTAATGATTTAATTAATGTAAAAATTAGCAAACGAATTAGAACGCGACCAGAATGCAAGCTCCTTCTCTGACTTCTTGTGAACGATTATATTTATTTTTGAGTGTGTAGGCAAGGCGAGCTTCTGCCGCTGATCTAAATGTAAGCAGTAAAGAGAGAGGAAGAGAGAGCACAACATTCACTCTCTGCTGATGTAATGCTGCTTAACCCATGTTAATATTTAGGCTGGAAACGCCCGTACACGTACATAAAAATTTAATCCTACTGTCGGGACCAAATCACACTTTTTAGGCTTAAAAAATTCCCGGCATTTTTTTTCTGTGTAGTTTTGGTAATTTTAGAGCATCCTTGTCTTCTAGCTGAATTGCGTAGCCTTTTTGTAAGAGTTTTTGGATTTCGTTCTCATATGCCTGTGCTGTTTCTCCGTTCCGTAATAGTTTTCGCTCAAGACACTTAAGCCGTTGAACAGCCATCGGTTTACTATCTGGGAGTTCAACGGCATCTGTTTTCCAGGGAAGATTTACCATATATTGGCTACCATTTTGTTGGATAGATGACTCTGCTTTTTGTATTGCCAACTGGTCTTCCACTGACTGCGTTTTGTCAATTTTTACAGCGCACACTCCAAAGTTCTCAATGTTGATGTTCGGTCAAATTCTTGTATTTTCCTAACTTTATTTACTTATTCAATTTATCTTGCAATTGTTAAGCAATCACAATCGTTACGCTCTACGTGCATAAGCACTCTGCTATTCTGGACAGCTCATCAGTCTGTTCTCGCTCGTTGTCGCTGCTACACGCATTCATTCTACTCCAAGTCTTGGTCTGCCGGCTTACACACACACACGCATATTACCCGTTACTATCGTCGCTGCTCGCTGCCTAACGGTACAATAATTTCGATTTACTGTCTGTACCAGTCGTGAGCTGTGTGGTTGGCAACTTATATTCATTTGCTGTTTGAATTAAATTGTACAACGAAAATGTCGCTCGATGACCTCAAACGTCAACGGAGTAATGTAAAAAGAGCATTTCTCGTATCAAATCCCTGGTGGAGCCTAAATTCGGATCGGAATCCAAGCTGTCTCCTGATGAACTACGCTGTCGCTTGGGCATACTGGAATCATATTTCAAGAAGGCTCTTTCAATTCAAGGTGACATTGAAAATCTTGATTCAACTGATAATGGTCGCGCTGACCTGGAGGACTCATATGTGGAAATCAAGTTGTGCATCAGGGAGCAAATTGGCGTAGATCTAAACGCCACGGCCACATCCCTGGATTTGCCCACAACACCAGCAGTCACAATGAGGTCTTCGTCGCCACCAAAACTGTCGCTGCCTTCGTTCGATGGAAATTACTCCAATTATAAGAATTTCATTCACTCTTTTGAACAAATCATTGCAATTGAGTCTGGATTGTCCGATATAGAGAAGTTCAACTATTTGCTGACTTGCCTCAAAGGGCCTGCGCTAGAAACTATTAAGGCAGGAAGGAAAATTATCCCAAGGCCCTAGAAAGATTTAAAGAACGGTATGATAATCCTGCTCTTATATTTCTAGAAGGTATTGCTGCTCTGTTTGCTCTAAACCCTGTCGAGAAATCAAACGGCCAGCAACTTCGCAGCCTGGTGGGTAAGGCATCTGCTATTTTCAGCTCGTTGGAATCGATTGGAGAAGCAACTAGTATTGCTCAAGCCATGACCACAATAAGCCCAATTGTCGAACTCATCAAACAACCAACTCCTCGTTTGCCATTACTAATACTGCTTGTACACTTTGTTCTAGTTCTGGCCATAAAATCCCAAACTGCGCCCAGTTCAAAGCTATGAACAGCAACCAACGCTTCGACCACGTCAAGAAACTTGGACTTTGCATCAATTGTCTCGGGAACGGTCATAAACTGGCTCAATGTTCGTCAACATATAGATGCCGCCATTGTAATCGTGCTCATCATTCATCGTTGCATCATGATCATCCCCCATCGTCGCAGTCTTCGATTACATAGGCATCTCAATCAACACCCGTATGTCAACCAACGCAACAATTTTTGGCAACCTGCACCTCATTCATCACAAGCTGCTTCACACTCTCATATGGAGATCGCAGCAGAGGATCAAATCCTTTTGGCAACAGCTATGGTATTGGTCAAGGATTCATCAGGTGAATACAAGCTTGGTAGAGCGTTGCTGGATTCCTGCTCACAGGTAAATTTTATTACTGAGAACTTTGCTCAAAAGCTTCTACTTCATCGTGAGCGTCATTACATTGGAGTTCGTAGTATTGGAGAATCCTTAACAAATATAAAGTCTCGCACAACTACTTTAATAAAATCACGCGTATCGGGCTATCAATTATCACTTCAATTCGGAATCACATCACACATAGCTTACCAACCAGACGCTGAGATCGACGTATCAACTTGGAACTTGCCTGCCAACACACCACTGGCGGATGAAACATTCTTTGAATCTCGTCGCATAGATCTGCTTCTCGGAACCGAAGCATTTTTCGAGGCTCTTGCTGTTGGTCAAATTCGCATTGGACTGAATCTGCCCACCTTACAAAAGACACTATTTGGTTGGGTCGTTTCGGGCAGATTTCGACGTCAACATACTGAGCAGTCGCCTTTGTGTTTGGTCACAGTTGAGAATTCCATAGACAACAACCTGCAGCGCTTATGGAAACTTGAATCGGTCGAACGCCCTATTAAAGAACTGCACCCAAACCATCGCCTGTGTGAGGATCAATACACATCCACAACTCACAAGGATTCCTCTGGTCGCATTGTTGTCAGGTTGCCGTTTGGAGAAGATCCAAAATGCCTCGGCCATTCCGCCGACACGGCTCGAAACCGCTTTCTCGCCATCGAAAAACGTCTCTCGCGCTTGCCTGATATTCGCTCGCAGTATGTAGAATTTATGCGAGAGTATGAAAGGCTTGGCCACATGACTCTTGTTCTCAAACCAAAGTTAGATGAACCTCACTTCTACATACCACATCATTTCGTGCTCAAACCGAGCAGTACTTCCACTGCACTCACAGTCGTTTTCGACGCTTCAAGTCGAACCACATCGCAAAGGTCGCTAAACGATATACTCTTAGTTGGTCCCACTATCTAAGAGGAATTGTACATACTACTGCTGAATTTTCGATTGTATCGCTTTGTCATTACAGCTGACGCTACGAAAATGTACAGACAAATACTTGTACACGAAGATGATCGAAGTTTCAGTATATCTAATGGCGAGTTTCTCCAGATGAAGATCTGCAAACCTATCAACTTAACACTGTTACATATGCAACCGCCTCAGCTCCATACCTCGCAACACGTAGCTTGCATTATATGGCTGACAATTGTAAGGACGATTTGCCTATGGGAGCTGCAGCTGTCAAATCGTGTTCTATGTAGATGATCTACTGTGTGGAGCGGACGATGTCGACACTCTGCTTACTCTTAAAGCAGAAATTATTGAAATCCTCAGCAGCGGTAGCTTTCCATTATGTAAATGGCATTCAAATTTCCCTGACCTTATGGAGGATAATTCTAATAAGGAAATCCATATTTCCGAAAACTTTGTGAGCAGCACACTTGAGGTAATTTGGCATCAACACGATGATACTTTTAGCTTTTCGTTCAGCCCCAAGGAAGTATACACCACTGTCACGAAGCGCACAATTCTATCCACTGCGTCATCACTCTTCGATCCGATTGGTTTGCTGTCCCCACTCATCATTGTCTCCAAGATAATAATGCAGGAACTATGGCTCTTGAAACTCGATTGGGATGAGTCGGTCCCACAAAATCTTGCTGACGCATGGAACAATTGCTTGGAATCCCTAAACTCATTATCGACTATCACTGTACCTCGTTTTTGTTTGCAGCCGAGCTGTTGCAACGTGCAACTACACGCCTTCTGCGACGCATTAATTCGGGACTACGGATGCTGTTTTTATATCCGTGCAGAGGACTCTCTTGGACAGGTTACGGTAAAGCTCTTTACGTCAAAGTCGAGAGTGGCACCAGTGAAGAAACAGTCACTCCCAAAACTTGAACTATGCGGCGCACACTTGCTGGCTCAACTATATGACAAAATCAAGACCATATTCGCAAATCACTTCATTAAATCATATTTTTGGTGTGACTCTCAACTGGTCTTATATTGGCTTCAACAACATTCAGTCACCTTGTCGACCTTCGTGGGAAACAGAGTATCTGACATTCAGGAATTTACTTCTGATGGCCATTGGTGTCACGTGCCAACTCATCTCAACCCAGCTGACCTATTATCTCGAGGCTGCCGCGTTGGAGACTTGTAAGATTCAATTTGGTTTTCTGGTCCGTCTTTTCTACTTGAGAATCCCTCGAAATGGCCCACTAAAAAGAAAACGCTGGACGTCGACATGATTGTGGTCAGCACAGAAAAACGCAAAAGCCTGTTTACTGCTGTTAAGGAGACTAACTACGTACTCGATATAAGCGACAGGATAAGCTCATATATCCGTACACTTCGCATTTTCGCTTGGGCAATTAGATTCGCCAAAAAATGTAGGAAGCTTCCTACATCGACTACAACGTCACCAGAACCGGAAGAGCTTTGCTTCGCATCGAACTGCCTAATCTGGAATGTTCAACGAACTCATTTCGCAGAGGAGATTCGCTTGCTCCAGAAGCAGAAACCACTTAAAAATAACTTAAAATTTCTCACTCCATTTTTAGATCGGTCGACTGGATTTGAACTTGTCAAGGTTGGTGGACGACTTGACTATGCTGAGTTACCAGAGAGCCAGAAGCATCCACTGCTATTGCCCAGCAGTTCACAATTCGTTTGGAAGTACATCCGCCATCTACACCTTCGATATCCCCATGCTGGTCCAAAGGCGTTAGTGGCTCTTATTCGATTGGAGTATTGGATCGTCAATGCTAGAGAATTGGCTCGTCGCATTGTCCGTTCCTGTATTCACTGCGTCCGCTATAGGCCTAAGCTGCAACAGCAACTAATGGGCCCATTGCCAACTGCACGATTCTCACCTGGTCGACCATGTGAACGCTGCGGGATCGACTTTTGTGGACCGATCAACACCTATTTGCGGATTCGAGACTACCTACTAAATCGTACATAGCCATGTTCGTTTGCCTCTTAAGCAAAGCTGTCCACATCGAAGTCGTCTCTGACTTGTCAACCAAGGCCTTTATCAATGCTTTGAAACGCATGGGAGGTCATCGTAAACTGCCTGCTGACATATTTTGTGATAATGCCACAAATTTTGTTGGAGCAGCGAACCAGCTGCGTGATCTCAAGGAATTTATGTTGAAAAAGGAGAACCAAGACGAAATTTTCACATTTTGTTCCAATGAATTTATTAATTTTCATTTTATCCCACCCAGGGTACCCCATTTTGGAAGCTGCGGTGAAGAGTGCCAAAGGGCTTCTAAATCGCACTTTGGCAAATACGAAATTCACCCTTGAAGAACTGAACACCGTTGCTGTTGAGATAGAGGCCATACTCAATTCGCGCCCTCTATCACCACTCTCATCCGACCCAAACGATTACGGAGCTCTGACTACTGGACATCTTTTGGTTGGTGATTCTCTTCGATCATTGCCTGAGAGGTCACTGGAGCCCAAAAACCTATCGAACCTGGATCGATTTGAAATGATCACCTCCTTCAAACAACGATTTTGGAAACAATGGTTAGCCGACAACATTAACGAGTTGCGAGCTCGTACTAAATGGACATCACCATCACCTAATGTATCAGAAGGGACATTGGTCATCATTCACGAAGACAACCTTCCTCCTCTCCGCTGGAAACTTGGTCGCGTTCAATCCACAGTCCTTGGGAAGGACGGTCATGTTCGTGTGGTACACCTCCGCACATCAACTGGAATGTGTTGTCGCCCCATACACAAGCTGGCTATTCTTCCTTTAGTTTGAAAAGGTCCTTTCAAAGGGGCCGGGATGTTCGGTCAAATTCTTGTATTTTCCTAACTTTATTTACTTATTCAATTTATCTTGCAATTGTTAAGCAATCACAATCGTTAACTACTTGAACAACCCTCGCATTGTTAATCTCTCTTACTGTCACACTGATTGTACTCATACATGCATACCCTCATAAACTCACCACATTGTACTTTTTCTTAAGCTAATGCATTTCTACCAAATGATCAATTAAAGAGTTCTGCCTTGACTTTGAAATCGAAGACAACATCATTGC
>JBAMBO010002151.1:0-87173 GCA_037044535.1 Lordiphosa magnipectinata | reverse complement strand
TAAGTTAGCATTATACTGGTTGAAGACCGTGTTCGTTATGCAGTAAAGGCATAACTTAAAAACTATTTAATTTGACGTGTTTTGGTTGGTAAAGTGGACTCCAGTCTGCTAGTGTCAAATTGGCTTGACAATGACTAAAATGACATGAGTAAAGGCTAAAATTAAATCTATTTAATTTTCAAAACTCTCAGATTAGAAAAATATAACGAAGAAACGAGACAAATAGTAAAGAAATATAACAGTAGCCTCTGAGGCATGGCATAACAGGAGTGTGTGATAGTGCAGAGTGACATACGCCATTGCCTTGGTGTTCGTGATTTCGATTCGCAGACTTATTATAAACTTTCCCCAAAAAACAAAAATAATTAAGATTTCAGTAAAGGAATTTTATGGCATTTTCTCCGATCCATTGTTTTTCCTTTTTTATTGTAATGCCATTTTGTTCATCAACGAGAGCGTAAGTTAAAGTCGGCTCTAACCGACTTCGATATACCCGCTACTCATGGAAACAAATGTTTAATAGCCTTACTGTATGCCTGAGGTGGGTCAGCCGAAAAGTATGCAACATTTTTTAACTCGTCTCTCTCTCTCTCTCTCTCTCTCTCTCACTAAGATTGCTGCTGAACGCAATGCTTAGGTTATGAGTGGGGTGGGTGGTGGGTGTTAACTGATCGTTTTTTGCTCATAACTTGAGTATCGTTCATCCGATCTTTATCATTCCTTCAGCAAATCGATAAATAATTTTAAGAACTAGATATCTCTAGAAAGTACGAACCATCTATCATCAAAACTGTAGGAGATATGACGTTTTTTCCAAATTGCGGGGGCGTGAGGGGGCGTGGCAAAAATTGAAAATAAACTTGATCTGCGTGCAGACAATAGGAGTCTACATTTCAAATTTGGTTGCTCTAGCTCTTCTAGTCTCTGAGATCTAGGTGTTCATACAGACGGACGGACAGACGGACAGACGGACATGGCTATATCGACTCGGCTGTTGATGCTGATCAAGAATATATATACTTTATATGGTCGGAAATGATTCCTTCTGCCTGTTACATACATTTGCACGACTTTAGTAGACCCTTTTACTCTACGAGTAACGGGTATAAAAATCAGTTTGATCTTTTCAGTTAGGTCAATTTCAATTGTATATTATTGGCTTATTATTGATTTAAGAAAATTTTATATCGAGCCCAAAATAGTTTTCGTTTAACTTAATATCGAAATATCAACAATGTGAGTTCTTTAACTACCTTTATAACTACTAGCAAGGTCGGCCAGTCTCCCTTTTTGGTGTGGTGTTTGGCCCTGTTTTCAAAAGTAATGGGATTGGAGCATACGCTCCAAATTGAATCTTTTTTTCGCCCATTGAAGCACTGGGGGCTTTTTTTTTTGCAAAATGGAGCTTTTTCGTATCGAATTGAACCACTAGATAAGTAAATTTCGTTTTAAATGTAACCCTAAAAGTGATCAAAACGAAGTGTCATGTAAAAGTCCCGTTTAGACTAGCACACTTAATAGAAAACCAAAAAATTAAATATTTTTTTATTTGTTAAAATTGTAAATGACCCCAAAACTTCATAACATATGGCTTGGTGTAAAGGGCTTGGTTTACATACAGATTCTTAAAATGTTTGGTCAACAGATGACCTAAAACAAATTAATGATCGAATTCCTTATAACTCTACCTAGACTTTATTTGAAAAACAGGGTGTAAGGTGATGATTACACTGTGCAACACTAAAAAATTGATCGAGTCGAGACCAAAAAATTCTTAACGGGTATAATGGTAGTACAAAAATCTTTGCTGGGTTTGGTCTGGTTAGCTGCCGTTTTCTTTTTATTGCATTTTGAAGTTTTTAGCTTCTCATTGGGATGTGCATTGCCATATCTCGTAAACTATTTGGAATTTCGCTTTGACGTCTAAAAGAAAGTTGTTGCTCTTGGTTAGGCTTACAAAACACTTCTAAGTAGCAAGTCAAAAAAGTTCCATCTTTATACTCAAAATTGCACAAATTTCGTAAACTCATCATGTTTTCCCCTCATTTTGTACTGTTTTTTAACTTTGTCCTGAAAACTGTAACGAAATTGACTATGCAATACAGGACAAAACCGTAGCCTGGACTTAAATAAACAAACGATTGGAACATATCAACTTCATTCGATTGGTCCTTCGCGTAGTTACGGGCCCTTAAGCATGTAGAATTGTAACCAAAACTCGAAGAATGGCAACTTTTGGTACCAATTTGCTGACACAGTCAAAAATTTAGATCGTTTTGTATTAAATCAATAAAATAGTAAGAAAACATAACTAAAAACTGTAATTCAAAAAATTTAGCTTTTTAACTTTTTTTAACGAAAATATTCGTTTTTTCGAGATTTTATGAAAGTTGTACGTGCTTGTGGGCCTATAACTGTATGAAAGAGTTATTAAATTAAGTTGGTTTGTTTATTTTGCTCTAAACTACATCTTTGTACTGTATTACTTAACCAAATTTGTAACGGGTTTCAAGATGAAGTTGAAAAACTGAAAAAAAACGTAGTTAAAACTTGTTTTTTTGGGCAAGTTTTGTAATTTTGAGTAAGAAGAAGTAATTTTAATGATTTGCAACTAAAAAATGTTTTGCCAAAGATATAAAAACAAAATTCAAAATAGTTTTCGAGATATGGAATCGTAAATCCTACTCTGAAGCTGAAAAGATCGAAGTGCAATAAAAAGAAAACGGCAGCTAATCAGATCAAACCCAGAAAAGGTTTTTATACTAACATCACACCATCACATTTTTTGGTGTCGACGGGATCTACTTTTTTGAGTTCAAAAATGTGTCACAGTGCTACAGAAGTCCCTTCTATCGGAATTTAAGGGACTAGAGTCAGGTTTTTTGAAAAAGTTCGATTTTGTTGAAACATTTAATTTGGTTATGTTTAGGAGCAAAAAAAAAATATTAAAATGGTTATTTGGTTTTAAGTAGACATCGGATTTTATGCACTTTTTTAAATGAAGGTAGATTGAGGTGAAAATCTGGAATTATACTAATAAAATAACCCACTTTACATTGAAAGCTGCATATGGGCATTTCTACCAAAAGGTCCACCAAGACCAAAAAATTAAAAGTGCTTAAAAACACTCTGTTTTTTTCAAATTTTCAAGGGGAAACAATTAAATTGGACTAATGTAAGCCAATCTTACATTTAATTACCACCTACTTCGTAATATTCGGTTTCACGGCTTGGACATAAATATTGCACATTTTTTTGATAAAAGTGCCTGTAGATTTCACTTACTTTTGCTATTCAAAATCTTTTTGAGGGTACAAAGAGTTATAAAAGAATGCCTAAGAAACCGTGAGAAACTTTGTGATTGCAATTAATCGTAAGTTTTTGCTTCACATTATACAAAAACCACATAAATAAAATGATGAAAAAAAGTGTCGCGTTCGCAATGTCACGTTTCAAATCATATTTTATATTGAAATAAAAAATATTAAAAAAATTTTTCGATCAATTAAATTTTAATATACAGTTAAATTATTTAACATTTTAAAAATAGTCGCAGTAAATGGTTTTGGCAGAGATAAAAATAGTCGCAGTAAATGGTTTTGGCAGATCTCGCTTGGTTTTACTTTTATATTGATGGCTTATGTTTTCGTTCAAGGTGCCGCATCAAATTAGCTGCATGACGGTCGGTCATCTTGAGTTTACATTCGTGACATTCTGATTTATCAGTGCTCACATTGTATGTAAATTTCGTATATATTAAATTTGATGTCATTGCTGAGCACCTCCTTAGTCAAACTTATTAAACAAAATGAAATGCGCGTGCCACTTCTGATTTGTATACACATGTTTTTGTCTCTTTCGTTTTCAATTCTTCTTTGGGCAAATTTTTGGCGCGCGGCACTCGCTTCTGTATGTATGTATGTATGTATGTATGTATATATTTTTGCTTAAGCATGCACAAATTTGCTTAGCGCCCGATACACAAAACGCTAGTTATCATTTGTGGGCAATGGTGGGCAAACCCTTGCTTCGAGATTTTTTTTCGGCAATTGGCGCCAGTCTCATAATAATCTGCGTCGCAAATTAACTCGGTTAGAATTGTGCACAAAAACAACAAATAGCGCGGGCATACGAAAAACGCGGCCATATACAAACACGGCATTATACAAAACAAAAACAGTTTCATATAATATAATAATATAAGTTAAGTCTCAACATCTCGCCTCGTGCTATAAAGATTAAACCTTTCTAAAATAGTTTTTCTCTCCAAGCACGTAGTTAAGTACTTTATTGATCTCACTTTCTGAGATGAGATGCATCCATTTTAATAAAATGTTTCTCGTCCAGAGTCTCCATTTAAATTGTATTTTGTGTTTTTGTCAGTGTAAGGTTTCAAAATCTTCCCTAAGCTTCATACTCATTGGTTTTCCATTTCCATGGCTCAACAATTTCTTGCTTGTTGCTAACAGGCGCCGACTGTGTAGCCATTGAGAATTGGTTGGCTTTATAAATATATGAACGAAACCTAAAAAAAACATTTTTGGCACTCGTGGCGTGAGAAACATTTGCTCTAGCAACCGCAAGTAAAGCTGAGCTGTTTAATAGTCTTTTGTAGAAATAACCGCAGGACAATCATTTTAAGTCGTATGTCAAATTAGTCTGTTTGAAAATAAAGTGTGCGCCCTTAAAGTATGTAAGCGAATTTTCATTCAATTCTACACCAAATGGCTGTAAATAAATTTCGAACAAACATACTTTTGACCAGTAAATTACATTTCCAAGAGACGCGCTTTGTAACAAATTGCTGGGCCATCTTTGGCCCCCTCACTGAAAGTAGGCAGCAATTTCCTTCACTTTATTTCACACTCTTGCCGAAAACGAAAAACACATAAGGTGTGTCCATTTTATCACCAAAAAAAAAAAAAAGAATTTGTTTGAGTGCAAAAAACTTTCTTTCGACCTAGTTTCACTTTCTGGCAGTTCACGTTGGCGCATGTGTGCGTGTGTTTGAGTGTGTGTGTGTGAGTAATTCAACTATTGCGGCTGCATTTGTTGCTGCCACCTGTCTGACAACAAGATAAATTAAGCAAAAGCAAAAACATTTTAGACAACAAGTTGAGTTTTAGCAAAAAGTATGCGATGAGCTCACATTTTGAAGGAAGAGAGGCAAATATTGTAGAGTGCAGATTAATCTTTGGCCATTAAAACAGAAGAGTTAATCTATAAATTTAAAAGAAACTGAAAAGTTTTAACTAAAGCCAAGCCTGTGGTATAAACTGGGTGCACAGATAGAAAGTCGCAGTTTTTCCATACAGCCATGCTTCCATTTTTGCTTTCGTAAGAATTTTGAGAATTTTGAGTTCAAATTGGTTTGAAATTGCAAAAGTTTTGCGAAAATGAAAATGGTAAAATGTTAAAAAATGATTGTCTTAAGCCCTTTGAAGTTGGCTTACACACAAGGAAAATTATAGTGCATTAACGCTTCATCTCTAAAAGAATCATAAATGTGCCCAAGGCAGTACAAAATACAACAAGAAAGAAAGTCGGTCAAGCTCGACTTTAATATACTCTGTATCCCCCTCAACACTGTAAGCTAGAGGCCACACAAAGTGTCAAAGAAACCATAAAGGGTGTGAAGTGCTGCCTATCATTGTTGTTTGCTTTCTTTATAACTCGACTAGCATTCATCCGATTTTTAGCATTTCTTCGGCAAATCGATAAATAATACTGTTAATTAAATATGCGTAGAAGGTGCAAACCGTTTACAAGACTGTGGAAGCCATGACGTATTTTCTAAATTGTGGGGGCGGAAGGGGGCGTGGCAAAAATTGAAAATAAACTTGATCTGCCTGCAAGTATAAGAAGCTTATGTCCCCATACATGTCAAACCACTATCTATTACCATCTCTGAGATCTCTTCGTTCATACGGACTGACAGACAGACGGACATGCCTATATTGTCTCGGCTGTGGATGCTGATCAAGAATTTATAAACTTTATAGGGTCGGAAATGATTGCTTCTCCCTGGTACATACTTTTGCACTCTGTGTACCTTTGGTACAGAGTATACAAAAAAAACAAATTCTTTTCGCTTACACTCAAACAACAGATCGGGATGTCCAGCACTAATGCTCGATAGAAACTCATTCCATGGTGCTCCCGGAATCAAGGACTGATCGAACCTGTGATTTGGGAATGTCCGCCTAGCTGCTGGTGGCCATACCACACCCTGGCTTGGCCAGGAATAAAATTCTTGGCGCGTTGACATAGGTGTTGTCTCTGGCCATACCTCGTGGAATCAAACTTTCATTTTCGCATAGATCGAGCCTAACCTAATTGGGCCATAATATTCCCGCAACCACTTGAGGAAGCTTTGGGGCCACCTCACTTATAGATGACCTATTCCTCTACCATAGGATGCCTATGACATAAAGCCCCATACGGACATCCGAAGTAGCGAGAAGTTTCATACAAAAATTGAGTGAAGAAGAAGCATAAGTTACAACTTGGCCACTTGAACTTTTTGCAAGTACGGAAATAAGAATTTGAGCGTCACCCTTAACAGTCAATGTAACGCAAAGCAGTGGAGACTATGTAAAGCGGCTGTGGGCCTTATTGTGCTTTGAGCAGCTGACGCAGCATTGAGAATGCACCTTGTTAAGTCACTCTGCGCATCGATCATCTGGAGTGCATTAAGCTAACGTGAACTAAGAAATAATAATAAAAAAGAAAACGGCAGAAAAGCAAAAACGAAAGAGTCGCTTGGAAATGTTTTCACATGATGAAAAAATTTCTTTAATTTTGGCGGCGAAAGAGCGGGATGTCATTTGGGATCTTTCCCACCCCGGCATTCGGACTTAAATTTTGTAAACAAGGCTTGGGGAGAAGTGGCCGCGATATTACATAAAGAAGGTATACAAATGTGAAAAATTAACACCTTGATCAATTCGACTAATATTTGTACCAATATGTTACAGTGGCTGATTGCCGAAAAGGCTTTAAGTCTTTGCGGGAGAGCTATCGCTATCATGGCAGAAGCGCAAAGCAGATGAAGACTGGTAGTGCCGGTGGTGAGCCAATAGATAGCCCTTCTTTTATGGGCGATATGAATATTGATTGGGAATTCAACGCATTAATGTATTTTCTGCCGAATGTCTCATCAAAGCACAGGTAAGCCGATCAATAATATTTTTGTCAATTAATTTAATGAAAGATTCATTATTTTACAGGACATTTCAAACGGACCCCTTGCTTCCTGCTGAGTGCCTGGACAATTCTGCAGTGGATATAGAAGAGTGTTTTTTTGAGTCCATGCTGTCGTCAACTCAGGTGGGAGACAGCATCGAAGTTGGGGCCACAACCAGCAGTTACTCCTACGTAAGTAACTGAATCTTTAAGTGATATTTCAAATCAAGTCGCAATATGTCGGAGAAGTCTGAGGGCAACGACAAATTGATGGGTGCAATTTGCCAGATTATGGAATACCAAAAGGGGCTAATGGAAGAGCCTAGCCTACTGGGATAGCATTATTAAAGAATTCTATCCATTATTTATCCATTTTTTAATTGTAAACAATTTCACTTGGCATCAAAACAAAAAACAGATGATCGAGAAGTGTGACTCACTGCCAGGAAAACTAAAAATACCACAAACTTCAATTTTCGGCGAAATTTTTTCTTAAGTCTGGTCACGCTACTCTTACGTTCCACGGTGACGAAACATATGACGAAGTTAGCTAAATTACGAACGTCGGATGTCCGTATGGGGCTTAATGAGGTTATAGATCATCCGTCGCTCTACAGTGGTCCCTGCCTACACGACATCGTATATATTTAGGTTACGACCACGTGGTGTGCATAACCTGTTCAGCCTAATGATATTTTTTCTAGGTGTCTTTAATCAAAATATAAGACCAGCTATGAATACTCTTTAAAGGTACAAAGTTTAATTGTTTTGTTGAGAAAAGTGACTTAATACAAATCCTTATCTAATCCGGCAACACGAGCCGCATACCTGTTTAACCAAAATGGGAATTCATATCTAACTTCAAAGGCAAATAGTTCTAAATGAATATGAACTAATTAATATTAATAAATATATATACATCATGTTCTTTAAGCATCACCAAATCACCATTTTTCGAGTACCTGCCATCATGCACTAAATTGCCATTCATATTTAACTTTATAAGTGATATCTGCTTTTGAGAAACAAAACTCAGTCCATCATAGGATGTACTAACTTTAAATTCCATTCATATAGTTAAATCGTATTGCCTAAGTTTTCTTTGAATAACGGTTTACCTTTACATAATTTGCCTTATGCTTATCCAAACAATGAAGTACCATTTCCATATCACTAATTTTGTAGCATAAGTTTCTTTATAATTTTTATACTATACCCTTTTATATATAATGCCTCGTAGAATTACATAGAACATAGTCACTTTATCGATACTTTGAGTATTATATTAGGCTCAGCCCGATCATAATGTTTATCTTTAATTTGATCTTCACGTCGAATAATAAAGTTTTATAATATAATTAACTTTGAAATGAACATGTTTTAGAGTATCTTGTTTTGGGGAAATCATGGAGCTGCGTAATGAAATGGGGTATTCAGCGGGAAGCTTTTTTGGAGGGATCCTTTTCTGTTTCTAATTTATTCTCGGCCCTAAAGAATAACAGCGTTTTGAAAACATAACCAACAAAGCCTTGTGGATTCATCTCAACTTTTCATTTCTGCCTTGTCGCTATACTGTAGCATAACTATCCTACTCCCGTCTAGCCTCCTCCTGTAGCCGAAGCCAGCGCGTGCTCTGCCAAAAGTAAGCTGCTCTATCAAGTTTACACGTTGCATGCTACAGCACTGACAGTAGTATAATCTTGCAGAGAGATTAATTGCACGGATGAGTTATGAGTTGTGCCACCCTTTATGATGTCTCGCTGTCTGTATCATATAATGCTCACATAATACAATGCAGCAATTCAGAAAATGTGTACACACAACGTAAAGGGCAAAAAGTCTTGAGACAAGTTTTTATGATTCCATTTTGAATATTATTTTGCAAAAGTTTGATTTTTTTATCAAACTGTGTGAAGAAATTAGTCACTCAAGAAAATTTTCAAAGTATACTTCGGCTTTTGAAGCACATAAACTTGGGAAATGACTGAAACGATGGGTATTGTATGCCAAGGGCTGATTTTCACATATCAGTGGTTAGACTCCATTTGGGTTGCCAGATAAGTTGAACCCTTCGTAGTAGCTTTGTTCACGCAGATAAATGATATCCAGATCTATAGCTGTTAACTCTTTCGTAATTTGTTTCCGTCACACTTAAACCAGTCGTGGACAAGAAAATCCTTTCGTCGGCTATTGAGAATTAATTCGATCCTTTTGATCTTGATAGCTTTGTGAAAAAATATAAAAATATTTTCAACCTTTTCTGAAATCCTTGATTACTACAAATATATTGCCTTATGCAGACATTTGGTGAATTAAGCTATTTGGGATCTGGGCCCCCCCACTGGGCCCTATAGCCCCCCACTGGATCCGCTACTGCTCAATAATCAGTACTCAATTAATCGATAATAAGTACTCAATACTCTGGAATTCTATATTCTCATTCAATCGCCTTTCGCCTTACACGGTACTCACAACCATGCTGCTGCTACGTCTAATGCCAAATATCAAGTCACTGTTAACTCACTGGCAAGTCCCTGTCAAGTCACTGTCACGTCATTGTCAAGTCACTATCAAGTCACTGTCAATTTACTGTCAAGTCATTGTCAATTATTGTCAAGTCACTGTCAAGTCGTTGTCAAGTCACTGTTTAGACCCGGTTTAGTCAATGTTCAGTCACTTTTTAAGCACTGTTAGCCTCCACCATCCAACTCCACACACCCACAAACATACAACCCACCTGCTGCTACGGCAAATGGTAAAAGCGGTTGACTTTGCAAATACAAAATGCAAAGACAAAGGCGTACCCAAAAGAATCGGTCCCAATGGTTCAACTGCTTCTCAAATTATGATTTCTGACATTACTGAGTTATGGCAGAGAGCTGTATAAGTGAGCTATCTTGTGTATAGGCACCTGCCTGCCTGCACCCTGTGCCTAACATTAACTATATATGCTAGCTATTTTGTAATTTTTTAATTTTTGACTCCTATCGCCTTGTTTCTTTTAAAAATAAGCCACATCACACTTTGAAACTACTCAATCTGAGTGGATTTTGGACTCCCTACAAACGCCTCAAAATCCTTTGAAATCGAGTTGTAAAGTAAAAGAGAGAGAGAGAGAGAGAGAGAGAGGAGACAATCTTAATGAAATGTCAACACAAATTTGCAATACGTGTTTTTTCTCTAAACAAATGAAATTTGCTTCGATCGCAAAATAAATGATGTGTAAGAAAGAGCAAAGAAGGAAGGAAAAAGTGAGCAAAGTAGAAGAAAATTTAGTCAACACCAGAAAATAGTTAAAGAATGTTTCTGCAAGCAAGCAAAATCTTACCTAAATCACTTACTTTACTTTTCAAGTAAATGTTAAATTAGTTTTAATTTGTGTAATTGATGGATTCTTAATTAAATATGCCATCAAAATTTGACATTTTACGTCACTTTCTAATGAATTATATCCAATTAGTAAAATAACTAAATTAAATTATCAAATGCAGAGTCAACACCCAAAACAAAATGGTGGCTTAATTATACATATGCAACAACAAACTAAACAAATCCAAACTTTTGCACCAGTCTAATAAAAGTTGATATGGAAAAATAATATGCAATTACCGCAAAAAATACAAGCCGACAACCAAATGCATTGAAAAAGTTTTGTACATTCGGTAGTTAAATCAAATAAAACAAGAAAGCTCAACCAAAAAAAACAGAAATATAAGCTAATGAAGTTGGGCATGAGCTTCGAAAAAACTTTCCATTTGTTTAATAAATGAAGTCATGAGTTTAGAACTTAAGCTAAAAATATAACAATTGCAGTGTAGTTCAGTTTGGGGAAAAGTTGCTTTACATACAAAGCAGAGCTTATTTCATTCAATTAAGACGATTGCCCTAAAGCATGGACTTCAATTAGACTTCAGTTTGAAATTGAAATTACCAGGTAGTTATTCTTAGTCTGATTAGTACTTCTTCCAATGAACTGCACTTTGTTATTTGATGCCTCACAACACTAAAACATTTCCTCATGTTGACCCTTTGTCGTACAAATTGCAACTCATTGTCGACTCACTGGCTCACTGACTTTTCCTTAACACCCGTTCAAAAACCAATACATAAAGTTCATACAAAAACTGGGTAACAAACAAACAAGCAAGTGAACAAAATAAAACCACTTAAAAAGCAAGCAGAAAGCAACTCCTTCGCCCCTCCATCCCCCCTCCCCATCTTGCATCTAAGAACTAACACGCAGCACAGAGCAAAAGCAAATAATAATAACAACAACTACAATGCATGTCTGTCTGACTGTCTGTTTGTCTGCTATATAAAAAGCAAAATAATTGGCGTGTCAGACATTTTGTTACGCCCAATTTAAGTGCTTCCTCTTTTGCATGACAGCAGCTCCACCCTCTTCTCCGGCTGCTGCTGCTGCTGCTCGGACTCTTTCACGCACAGCTCAGACAAGTGGCAAATGCACTCACGAGACGAACCAATGGTACGAGTAGATGCAATTTTCGTTTGGTATTTTTAGGTTTTTGTTATAAGTTTAAATGCCAAAATCCCAAAAGCGTCATTGAAGGTCTGAAACTAAACTGTTTAATGAAATTTAAATTCCCCCACAAATGATGAGAATCCACAGCATCGTTTAGAAATCACTTTGATACAGAGGACATGCATTTCTTATGAACAAAATTCTGAAAAGTTTATCCACAAACTTCAAATATTCGATCTAGTTCTTTCTTGTGGCTAAGCTAGGCTTAAAATGGGTCCACTTTGGGTGTATGAAATACTGAACCTTTTGGTTTAATGAACCGACCAATTTGGAAAATAGATTTTAGAATTATTCTAAAAATTGAAACTCCTATCCTATCAAAACGGATCAAACCGGAACCAGAACCGGAACCGTATACCGAAAAAAACCGATTAAAACTCAGAACCAGAACCGGAACTGGAACCCACTTTTTAAATTTTTTGTTCCGAAATTCTTGGTACCGAAAAAACCGAAAAGAATATTAACATTGTACCGGTACAGTTTCGGTTCTGAGCGTAACAACTAGACTGCACAGCGAGCACTTAATTTTGAGAAAGTTAGCTTGGCATTTTATCGGACCCACATTATAATACCACAAAATTAGCTGGGTAACTATTTTGGCGGATATTGTCTGTTCAAGTCCAACTAAGTGTGAAAATTAGCTCTGACACTTTATCTGAAAGTGGAAACGAAGTCGAGTCATATTTCTCGCACTTGCAGCAACTTTATCATTCCTCAAAATAATCGGTTTTATATTCTCTAGGGAAAATACATTTTTTTTGTTTATATTCAATCCAAATCGAAAATATATCGTCTGAACAGTAAGCCGATGGATCTGTAACGATATCGTCTGTAGGACAACTCAGATATGTCGCTCTTGTTGGATCATGAAAATGAACCTGTAAAATGAAATAACATATTTCCAGAGAATAAATTATATCAATATGAAAATGGTACACCATATAGAACACAATATGGCGAATATTTCTGCATCGTTAACTCAAAAGTCGTGAAAGTCATAAAGTAACTGAACGATATGTATATATATGAAAAGAATTGGGACAATACAAATAGTTCAGTATCTTCATAAATCAGTTAATTGGCATTAAACAAGGTTTTCTGAGCTTAAATCGATAACAAAGATAAAAGTCGAAAAAATTGTCGGAATTGTAGGAGCTAACAAAAGATCTTCCTGCTGTTCCAATTACCAAATATAATTTCAATCATGTAATAAATACACACTTGAAAATATCTTATGAAAAGAAGCTACGAATGCAATTGGAAATTGATGTAAATCTAATACATCCGTATTTGTGTGTGTCTATATTGCTTTTCCACTTTGTCAGGTCTTAGACTAAAAATTTCTTTAAATTTTAAAATTTATCAAGGTACCAATACGGAACCGAATACCGAAATAATGTTAGAACCAAAACAGAACCTTTTACCGAAACATAAGTTACCGGAACCGAAAAACGATTCGGTTTGATTCCCTGCTTTCAACTATTGAGTCATCTGGAACTTGCAGGCAAATAATCCCAATTCTTTGTGCATGATTCTCCTCAGACTGGTGCCACTAACGGCCAACTGCTGTAACTGGCATCTACGGGCCTCAATATTCTCTGGTGTGTGAACTGTCCAAGCTCTGTTATGATTTCTGTTATCGACTAACAGCTATAGCTCACGCACTTTTTTCACCAATATCCGTGCATGGGGTGTGATGAAACGCCTCATCATGGCACATGGTTCTTTCAAAATGCTCATTGTCACGGCCACACAATACTGACTTTCAATTTTTATACTCTGTACCGAAGGTACATAGAGTATATTAAGTTTGTGCAAAAGTATGTAACAGGGAGAAGGAATGATTTCCGACCCTATAAAGTATATATATTCTTGATCAGCATCAACAGCCGAGTCGATATAGCCATGTCCGTCAGTCCGTCTGTCCGTCCGTCCGTCCGTCTGTCCGTCCGTCCGTATGAACGAAGAGATCTCAGAGATGGTAAGAGATAGAGGTTAGACATGTATGGGACATATATTTCTTATACTTGCAGGCAGATCAAGTTTATTCAATTCTTTTTTTTTTTTGCCACGCCCCCTCCCGCCCCCGCAATTTGGAAAAAACTTCATATCTCCTACAGTTTTGTAGATAGATCGTTCGTTCCTTCTAGAGATACCTTGTAAACAAAATTATTTATCGATTTGCTGAAGGAATGATAAAGATCGGATGAACGATACTCAAGTTATGGACTAAAAACGGTCAGTTAACACCACCCACCCCCCCTACCAACAACCACAGCAACAAACCATAACCGTTCAACACAGGCAATCTTAGTGCGATAGAGAAAGAGAGAGAGAGAGAAACTTAGAGAGCGCACCGCGTTGTGCGCGGGGTGTTAACTGGCCGTTTGACTCCTGAGCAAATGCGAGTGTAAGTGTACAGAGTATGTTATAGTCGGGCTTGACCGACTTTCTTTCTTGTTTTTTTCATTGTTTGTTTAGAAATGTTCAAAATGCTTTGAACAGTGTTCTATAAAATTTTTGTCAAAATAACGAACATGGATAAATAACACTAGGCGTTTTTAACACTATAAAATAAAATGTGTTTCGAATGCTAAAATTGTTAACATTTTAAATTTCTACACACGAAAGCAAGCAAAACACTGTAACTTCAAATTATATTATATTATTAATTATATTATATTTCGCAATTTTGTTCAAACTTTCGGTAAGGCACTAAACGCTTGTTCGGCAGACACCTGAGTGGCCAGTAGTAAATTCTTCATCACTGGTCATCCATGGTTCAGTATTGTCATAAGCAGGGCAAAGAAGTTATGATTGATCGTTTGCTTTCTTAAAAAGCTGTCTTCTTACGCATTTAGCGGTTTTATTACCATGGAGATCCCTTCGCTGCGAATTGCTCTTATGCATTGATCCTGGCATTATTTTCCACTTGGTTGGAGGTAATGTTTGTTTGGCATTATGACACTTGAGTTTAATTTATTTTAATTTATTTGACAATATTCCTGGTGCTACAAGTATAAACTTATTTTTATTGCACCAGTCACAAAAACAATTCTCAGGGGAAAATATTTAGAGCATCCTAACTTATTATAATTTTACAAATTTTAATTTAATTTTGATTTTGATTGATTATTAATAATAATATTTATATAATTATCGTTTATATTTTATTTACTACATGTTTTAATTTTGAAGGTGAGTATTTAATTTGGCCCTAAATTGCGTTGCACTACTAATATTTTTTTAACTAGGGTGGGAGTTGGTTCCACAACCGAACAGTATTCACGAAAAAATGTTTCTCTGAGCTGGCTAGGTAATGTCGCATTGTTTTTAAATTCATGGTTCTTGTTGAAGAGGCAAAGCTTAATTTATCATATAATTAGGATGGCTGTTTAGTATGTACTATCTTATGCAGCAGTATTAGAGATCTGTATCCAGTCCACGTTCTGAAGTCAAGGTCGTATATCAGGTTAGCGAAGTGCGTAATGTGGTCCGATTGTCTTCTAATATAGACATATCTAGCAATATTGTTGAATGTTACGTTTAATCTTCTCTGAGAGGCAGCGTCACAATTCCCAGATATTTCGATCCCATAGCAAAGCATTGGTATCAAGTAAGTCTTTAGAAGTCTGATATTTGTAGTTAAAAAGCACTTACTGAAGGATAGTTGTCTTAGAATTCCATGGGTTTTCCCTGCAGCTTTAGTTACTTGATCATTCCAAGTTAATGTGTCATTAAATGTTATGCCTAGAATAATGGCTTGCGATACATATTCTAATGGTGTATTTTCAATTATTAATTTCGCAAGATCTCTTGTACTCAATGATTTTTTGTATATAACTAGGCATTTGCACTTTGCTGGGTTTAATGACAGTCCATTCATTCACTTAGCCCATTCATTAACACTTAAAAGATCACAATTACAAAAATTGACACACTCATTTATTTTACTCAAAGGACGACTAACATACATTTGGACATCATCTGCGTACATGTGGACATTACAATTACTTAGCAGGTCAGGAAGGTCATTTACATAGAAGGAAAAAAGAAGTGGACCAAGAACTGAACCTTGGGGAACACCACGTTTAAGATACAGTATGGATGAGGTTTCGGACTCCGAAACCACCGCCTGCTTTCTATCGCATAAATAGGATTTTATTAATTTAATGGCACTATAGGGCGTAGAAACACCAGCAACAAGATCACTTTCTGCTATGTAATTTCTTTTTTTGTTATTTTAAAATTAAGCCCTTTAATTATACAATACAACCTCTCTCCTTGGTATATAAATCAGCAATGGCAATTTGTCAAAAAAAAAGAAAATCATGATACAACTAATACGGTAAACGCTGCTCTTTGTAGCACTCACTCTCCCTCGCTTTCAGCAAAAGCTATATTAGTTGTATTATGCTCACGAAGTAATGCTGGAGTACACTCTCTATTACTCTCTCGTTGTTGCTGAGAGTATCAAAGTGTCTTTTTTGTTTTTGTGGCTAAGCCATAGACAATGAATTGTAAATGCAAGTTTTGTGGGTGGATGTTTGTGTTCATGGGTATGTGTGTGTGTGTGCTCTTGAACTCATTCATATATAGTTAGTTTTTATATGCCTGACGTCAGCGTCACGTGACGCTATAATCAAATTTCACTCCTACTAAAATCTTCCGTACCAAAATTAATGATGTTTCACATCAAAAATATTAATTTGATAAAAGCTTGTATCAAAATGATACTAAAAGTTTGACAATTGAAATTATCAAAATAAAAAGACCTAATATTAAATTGATACTACGAAATCAATACAAAAAAGTGTCAACCTGATACAATTAGTATCAATTTGAAATCCTCAAAATATCATTTTAATATTTTCGATAATATCAATTTGATACTTGGAGTATTACAGAGAATTTGATATTTAAAAGTTTCAAATTGATGACTGAATAGTGTCATTTTGATGATTACTTTTTTTTGAGTGTGGTATCAAGTTGATAATAAATTAATTCAAAAAGTGTCAACCTGATACAAGTTAGTATCAATTTAATATCCTCGAAATAACAATAACAATGTCGAAATAACGATAAACACATATACAAAGCTTCTGTGACTTGGCGTTTGCTGCTGTTGCCGGAATTTTTGCTACAAGTCTGACTTGGGATTCCCAAGCTGTCTTTGCAGTTCTAGCCTCTGCCATCTCATTGAAGTTTAGCAAAGGATCGCTGAATTGAATTGAACTGTGGAAGTTTATGAAATAGCTATACGATCAACCAGCCTCCTTTGTGGTGTTGTGCGTGTCTTGTTTTTGAAACGCTATGATGAAAATCATAACTTATTGACCTAGAGCTTGCTAAAAAGTTCTATGATGAAAAAACCAACATGATACCTGGAGTATTAAAGAGAATTTTACACTCAATAGTTTCAAATTGAAAATTAAATAGTTTTATTTATATGATTACTTTTTTTGCGATGTAGATTCAATTGAAACTGTTTATAAACAATTTCTTCCTCTTGTGTATCCTTCTCCTCTTGTTTGTTCATCTTTATTTGTTCCTTTTTAGGGTCGTGGCTCTCTGGTCGAAATAATTGATCGTGTTGTGTTCGAATAATGACCGATGCAAAGCAGGAATTGATCTTACGTAGATGGTATATCATCAAAATGTGTTAGAAAAAGGGCTTTATTCAACATTTCTGACGCTTAAGAGCATTTTTTATTTACTGGAAACGGCTTTCTTCAAACTATGCTAAATAAATCAATAAAATTTTCAATCAATATGTAATTAACAACTTGCATATTTTTACTAAGTGGATACTTTCTTTCTTTAAATGGTATCTAAAATTTGGTAGAGAGAAGTTTACTTTCCGCTTTTATAGTTTTGCGGTAGTTAAACTTTTTGATGAATACTTAATATGATTAAATATTCTTTGGTTTTCATAAGGTCTTTTGAAGTTTTCAGTACACTTGCATATGTGCACTTTTTTACACTTTTTGATTTGTATAAGTTCTTCGGGATACTCTTCCAAACAAATTTCAATCCTCTTTTGGTTAGTTGAAAACTTCTCCTGGTTTATTAAGAACGGAAATCACCTTCGGAATTAGTAGTTCTTATCAGGGCATATATGTATGTATGAGGCATTTCAATGGAGGAGAGTGACGTATTCTTCAAAACCTTTTAGAGACAGGCAGAGAGTGAAATGGAAAATGTAGGAAAATTGTGTGTGTCGAAATATACATTTTCTGGTCTACTGTGTCAACAGATCAACTAACTCTGCAACATAAGTAAGCCCTGGATTTTCTAGCTTCCCTCTCTCCGCACCTCTTCCTTTTGGCGTTTTAGAATGCATAGAGAGAATTGTTGCCGACAAAGGACTGCAATGGACCACAAAATGTGAATAAGTATGAAAATAGAATTCATGCCGACGCAGTCAAAGTAGTGCATCATTTCCGTTGATATAAAAATTATGCCAGCATAATAAACACATACATATTCATAACGCGCACGCACTCATACACTTACACACACAGGCAAACGCAGGTGTGTGCGTGAGAATATATTACATCGAGGCCTGTCTTCCTGCTGCATGTGACATAAATCTTGGGCAAATAAATATAAAGAAGAAAAAAAAACAGACACAGACTGTAAAAGCAAATGAAAACGCCCGGACAGCCGTAAATATGCTCAGGAGGCATCTCAACAGAGCCGAGCATCATCATGAACACCTAGACGCCTCCGAGTGTCGACAATTTTTGCATTTAAATGTTGCCTACTTTGCCGGGCAAGCCCAGAAAATGGCGTTTAACGGATGTGGAAGCATGTGCGCGCACCCCTCACCAAATTTGTAAATTGCAAAAAAACAAAAAAGAAAAAGAATGAGATGGAAAATGCCAAGCGGAAGCACAAAATGAAAATGATAATAACAATGCGGTGGCAGGCGGCTTCAATTATTGAAAACGGTGCGATTTGCATGGTAAGCATTTCATTTGACAGCGGAAGTTCATTAGCGACAGAGACAACAGGACAGCAGAGGGGAGTGAGTGTAACCACACATCTCTCTTCGAGTGTATTCAATTGCATTAAAAAGTAACAACAGCACTTAATTAGAAACCACACAAAACTCGTGAGTGCAAAAAGAAAAGTGCAAAATTGATGTCACAGGATGTGGTCAGCTGGCCAAAGGATTCACTATCAACGAAAATGGGTATTAAGATAAAGCCAAAGGTCTTAGCAGCAAATGAAAGGGATACAGAACTTAAATAAAAACAGAGAAAGGACGTGCTGAGAAACACAGGTAAAGTGACCAAAGAGAAAATCACAATGGTGAGAATTCTTAAGAATTTTCTTTTGATTCCGACTAAGGACGATAGTTTAGGAAGTAAGCATCAAGTGTTTTTGTCAGTAAATAGTTTTAGAACTAAACTTTATTGTTTTATCAAAGAAGCTATATTAGTTCTTATTTTGTAAATTTGATGTTAAAATACATCTTAAGTGTTCAAACACTGCACTGTCTAGCTCGGTGGAGAACCCGCTTGTTTATTTAATATTTAGTGCAATTTACAAAACCCTATTTTCTTTATGTATCTTTAAAATGATGTAGAGCTAATTATTTTGAAAGCTCTTAACATGCGAAATTTTAGTTGGTTAAACAAAATACCGGATGTAGTGTTCCATAAGAACGATAGCATTTTAAACAGGGACTAAACCCGAAACGAGAGATGGAGAGAAGCTTAGCCCTGGCCCTCCTTTGGAGGTGCTGTTTGAGCCAATTTTGACATTTCCAAAACCGAAACGATTGCCTTGACCGAAACCTAAATTCTTTTCGGTTTTAATTCCTGACTTAAAACTTATGACAAAAAGGTTTAGACACATTTGAAAGAAGTTTTCTGTATAGCCAGCTTAAGAGAAACTATGATTATTATTAACAACAACAAGGTAAAAAGCTTCACTTAATAAGAAAAAGTATACTCAGGAAACTATTTTTCTATATTTAAGAAAATCGTTCTAGAATCGAAAACGTCCTTAAATTTTGAAAAAAATTTTATTTTTAAGAAAAATTTTTCTGAGTTTTAGTAAAGTTGCCCTAAAAATAAATTTTTTTTGAAATACTTTCTAAAATTTTGAAAATTTGCGAATTCGTGAATTTGCTTTATTGTCTTTTCTGATTTTTAGGGTAATTTCACCTTTGATTTTAGAAAATATTTGTTAAAAATTTAGGCTATTTCGCCCTCAAGTTTAGAAAATAATACCTAATTTTAAGAAAGCTTTTCTAAATCCTTTCTCCTTTCTATAAAATATTGCCAAAGGTACACAGAGTATATTAAGTTTGTGCGAACCTATGTAACAGAGAGAAGGAATTATTTCCGACGCTATCAATACTTATAAATCTCTATGCCCGACTGACTAACTGATTATCAACCCACAGCCTATACCGCTTACCCTAAAGATCTAAGTTTTGGCATAGACCTTCGCTTAGTTATGCGGGTTAGGCGCACAATGAAAGAAAATTTGGAAAAATTGACCGCGAAGTAGGTGAAAATGTCAAATCATGTTTGTTTGGGTACATAAATGAGCAATGCTAAGCGCTTTTGCTAAAAGCGCGAGAGAGAGAGTGTGCGTGAATGTGAACGACGCACACTCACACAAATTTGGTATGCGTGTATAGAAAAAAAAGAGGGTTGTGGTGAAGAGTGAGTGAAGACGGGGATTACCAATGCCTTAACAGTGACTTAGCAGTGATTTAACAGTGAGGGAACAGTGGCGGAACAGTGTGGGAACATTGGGGGAGCAGTGGAAGAGTTGGAGGAAGAGTGGTGAGTGCGGAGGGCAAGAGTGGAGAGCAAATTTGAATCAAACTTGGCACAATTGTGTGAAATCATATAATATTAATTAGTAACAAGCTTGGGAGCGATTGCATTGAAAACAAAAAAGTTTTTCTCACTAAGACTTACTTGAGGCCTGCGAACAACTTCCGGTAAGAACCAAGTTCTAGTACAAAATCTTCAAATTATAACAAACACTTTTGTTGTAGGCTTTACCTCACTTTGAAACCATTTCATTTGGGGAATATGCCTCCACGTATCGGAAGGCTTGTGTCCATAAGAATTAACCGTTTTTCCCGGTTTCATGATGGCAAGACCTTCTGGACACAAACCTTCCGATACAGATTTGGTTATTCGATAAAGATATTAAACGTCAGTTGAAATGCCTTTTTCATATTTACTATCCATGGGTGGAGGCATATTCCCCAAATGAAATGGGTTCAGAATGAGCTATAGCATACAAAGTGTTTGTTTTAATTTGAAGATGTTGTATTACAACTTGGTGCTTTCCGGCAGTTGTTTACAGGCCTCAAGTTACTTCGTGAAAGTCCCACTAGCTGTACGTACCTTTAATACCTCAAAATAACTTAAAACACTTTACATTTGGGTAGCCATTAAGTAGCACTACAATCAGCAAAAACAATGACATACATCGATCATAAGGAGTTAAAGATATTATATAAGCAAAACGGAAGTGGTTTTTGACTTGTTTTAGAAAATTGCAAGACTCTGCAAATTGGGCAAAGCTTTTTGTATAACAATTTTTTTGGTAGGATTTGAAATAATACATGTTTATTTTTCAGGTAACCTCATTCAAAAATATTTTCTCAATTTTTTTTTATTTGCATAGGTATCTGACGTGACGTTACCTGACGTTACGTAACTGAAATTTCCTCATTTTATTTATGTGGTTTTTGTTACAATATAAAGCAAAAACTTACAGTTAATAGCAGTCACATAGTTTCATATGGTGTCCTATGTAATATTTTTTAACTCTTTGTACCTTTAGAAATATTTTAGAGACCAAAAATCAAAGACAGCAAAACGTATCCAAATGAGAAAAATGGCGCTTGCGCGACTTTGCATTCGAAAATCTCGAATTAGGCTATGAATATATTTAAGATTGGTTCAAATTAGTTCACTTTAATTGTTTTCTCATGAAAATATGAGAAATATGAGTTTTTTGGTCTCGGTTGACTTTTCTGTGGAAATGCCCATATATACTTTATGTGGTCGGAGATGCTTCCGTTACCAACTACTGCGTTGGTAGTTTGTGGTTAGTTACTGTTCCATTTCCGGAAGACCCAAGTTCGAATCCTACCAAGGTACAGTTTAAAATAAAAATTTGTATAAGTTTTTCAGAGAGAAGAATATTGTGAACCCCAAAGGCGCCCACCCACTCAATTGGTTTACTTACTTCTCTTTGTGGATACAAATTTTCAAATTTCAAGAAAAATTTGACCTCACATTTTTAAAAAAAAATCATAATATTTAGGCAATTTTTATACCATATTACCCTATAGTAACGCACAGAAGGAAGAATCTCCGAGCACATAAAGTACATAAATGCTTGATCAGCATGACGAGCTGAGTTGATATAGCCATGCCCGTCTGTCCGCCTGTCCGTCCGTCTATTTCTATGCTATGTGCTCCGTCAGTTTTAAAGCTATGTTAACCAAACTTTGCACGAAGTTTTTTGGTATAAATACGCTGCACATTTTTCGGAACCGTCTGGATCGGATGACTATAGCACATAGCTGCCATAGGAACCATCGATCGAAAAAGTAGTTTTAGCTACAAAAACTTTTTTGTCTTCAACGCAAACTCGGCCAAACCTCGTAATTATAAGTTTTTCATGATTTTACATAACTCCTCCAAGTTTAATGAAAATCTGTCAACTATTTAGTATAGCTGCCATACAAAATATAGTTTTGAAAAAAGTCTTAGTAGGAAAAACTTTTTTGTTTTCAATGCAATCGCTCCCAAACTTGTTACTGATTAGCATTATATGCTACCACACAATTTTGCCAAGTTTGATCTAAATCGGATGACTATAGCATATAGCTGCCATTGGATCGATCGGTCGAAAAAGTAGTTTTAGTGAGAAAAACTTTTTTGTGTTCCACGCGAACATCCCCAAACCTCGTACTGATAAGTTTTCTAAGCTTTTGCATAATTCCACCAAGTTTGATGAAAATCGGTCAACTATATAGTACAGCTGCCATACAAAAGTTAGGTCTGAAAAATATTCGTAGTAGGAAAAACTGTTTTGTTTTCAAGGCTATCGCTCCCAAAGTGGTTACTGATCAATATTATATGCTACTACACAATTTTGCCAAGTTTGATCCAAATCGGATGACTATGGCATATAGCTGCCTTAGGAACTATCGGTCGAAAAAGTAGTTTTAGTAAGAACAACTTTTTTGTTTTCAATGGTAGCTTAAAGACGGCTGTACAGTTATGACACACAATTGTGGGAAGTTTGGTGAAAATCTGATGAATATATCGTATAGTTGCCATATAACAAACCGGCAAGCAAATGGTCAATGTTCGAACTTGAACATGATATTCAACTCGGCCCACACGTAGTGTTAATCTCATAGTATTAAAAATTAATAGCCGCAGTGACGAGGATCAGCCCAGCCCAGCAGACACAGCACTTGAAAAGGATCAACCATGGGAACCACTTGAAAAGGTCACCGGTCCACACCACTTAATATGCAATGTGTATTCCTCACACGAATGCATTTTTATATTTATACACACGCAGCTATCTTACAAATACTGCCTAAGTTAAGTTAGAAGATAAGGGATGAGAAATTCTAAATAAAAGGAACCTCGCTCAGAATGAGCAGGTTAGTACAATTATAACTATATACAGTCAAAGTAGTGGCTGAAATAACTCAGCTAAGAATGTTCGACGAAAATCTTTTAAAACCTTAATTCATATAAATTTTACAAGCTACAAGGGTGTATAAACTTCAGTGGAGCCGAAGTTAGCTTTCCTCGTTATTTTTTGGCTAATATCTAGGTTAAAATTACCTAAAAATTTAAGGTCATTGGCATCCTTAGAAGTAAGAATAAACTGACTTTAGTGCCATTTTGAGGCCAATTCGCCTTGAATTTTATCTTATTTCCGGTGGTTTTAGGCCATCTATTATTTTTGGGTGCCAAAAGATTAATAATATCACCTTGAACTCGAATGAAACCCAGCGACTTTGTTCCCACATGGTTCCATACAGGTTTTTTAAGACCAGAAAAAAAGTATACAAAATTAAATTTCCCCCCCCCCAACTTTGCCAAATTGCCAATTCATTTTAATAAAAGAGCATTTTTCGTCTGATATGAAAAATGATTTTCCAACATTTGACCCTCACTTGGGTGCCGTTTCGCTGATGGTCTCTGCCAATAAAAGGATTCAGTGCAACTTTATTCAACATTAATTACACTTGCGGCTTGGATTGGTTTGGTTTGGGTTTGGTTTTTATTTTTTACATCTTCATTTTTTTATTCGTTGAGCATTTAAATCAGCGCCAAGGCCACTTGGCCGCTATATGGACGTGAATTTGAATGGGTGCAGCTGACGTGCGTCCATCATCATCGTCATTATCGGGTTACCGCAGAAAGAGCTGGAAAAAAATTCCAGAAAAATCCACTCGAATGCCAAATGCAGCGGTTGCTTTAGCTTCAATTGAATAATTTGTGTGTGGCTGTGTGCATTTTATATGCCCTCAACTTTTGATTACTTTTTCAGGTAGATTGTTGACATACATAAAAATATTTTTCTGTGCATAATTTGTGGCGGGAGTTTGGTCTATTCAAATGTTGACCAAATTTGACACCATGTTATTGTTTGGTTTTGTGTAATGGCGGGCGAAATTTGCATTTTTACACATGAAATACATTTTGTGGAGTTTCCAATTCACTTGAAGACCGCCTTTTTTGCTTGCAGTTTTGTACTTTGGAGCACACACTTCAGGCAACTTATTCAACTTCAAAGCAGCACACTAATTGGTTTCATTTTGCCATACAATTTCAATGGCCAGCCATGCTCATGTTAAGCACCAAGTCGAAGACAGGTAAGCTTGACTCTGCCATAGTTGCTGCCAGTTGGGTTATTGGCCACACAAAAAGTTTTGCCTCAACTCATTGTTGAAGCAATTACAGAGCAGAAGGGCCTTTTTGCAATGCTAAACACTAAGTACCCAGTAGCCTGAAGTTCTGTTTAAGTATGCCCTTTGTCTGCGGCAACAGCGTAGAATTTCATTATCGATTGATTGGCGTGGGTCGTTTTGGTATACAATTTATTAAATTTACAATTTTCATCTAAGAATCCCACAAGTAGTGGGAAGTGCCAAAACTAAGCAAAAATATCATTCACTTTCGGCTGCTGGCATATGCGTACATTTCCCTAAGACAACTCCCTGCTGTTGCTGTGGCAAACTTTTTGCGCCAAGTTCTTGGCAATTGCCACAGTCAAGATGTCCATCATTTGCTTCCTTTTGCAAAGCGTCAAAACTTTTGCCAAACTATTAGCCAAAACGTTTGGGCAACTTGTAGCTGGCTGCAGCCACCGCCAATTCCCTTCAGCCGCTCCCGCCAACACCATCAGCCCAAGCTAAGAATTACGACACATTGCAAAATTTATGATCCATTGAATCAGGCTGCTGCCTGCGAAACCGGAAATCTCCTACCCAGGCTGAATCCATTCAGGCGCTGAAATTGTGTGCGTGTAAACATATTGGCTCTGCCGGCAAGAATATTTACGGGTCCGCTTTGCCGTGTGTCATTGATGTACGGCTATGCAAAAGGTAGCATGAAAAATGGCAAATTAACTGGAATTAATGGCTGAACATGTGCAAATTTATTAAAATTGATACGCCCCGAATAAGGCAGGCGGCTTTCTAACTTCATTTAAAGGATTTATTTGGCCTGGCCACACCTAATCGAGTGACCTGACAACGCGTCCCAAAAACAAATACAAATATCAATCAAAAGTCAAATCGATAGGAATTAGAGACTCAAGACGTTGCAGAGGCAGCTTTGGCCGTAAATCATGCAGCTTAAGTTATCAATATGGGTATTAAGTGGAACAGCAGCAGCATCCCCCCTACCCCCACCTGCGTCTAGCGTTTCCAAACATTTTTGGTAGGTTGCTGAAGTTTTTGTTTCAACGCTTTTTTTTATTTATTTATGGTTTCAATTTGCTTGTAAGTAATTAAGCCGAGTTTGTCTGGATTAGGGGCGAACACTGAAATTGCCCTTAGAACGAAGCCTGTCAAAATGGCTGACTGACTGACAGCCTGAGTCCTTAGTTTGTGAGTGGCATGAGGTGGAGTGGAGGGTGCTGTAAGTATTTCGGGATAGTTTTTCAGAACAGAGGTCCAAATTATTTGTTGTTATTATTTATTATTTTGCAACATTTTCGTTTTGCTCCTTATGGCAGATACTTAAACAGGTTAAAGGAAAGTTCTATATGGCGTTACTGAAAAGTTTACATAGGGGATTCTAAATATTTTCATTTATGAGTTAATTAATAATAAATACAGTTTTATGAAAGACAATTTTTATACTCCTAAAGGGAAGCATGAAGTTCTGCAAATGCATGTAACAGCCAGAAGGACGCATATCCGATCCTATAAAGTATAAATATTCTTGATCAGCGTCAACACCCAAGTCAATCCGTTTGTCTATCCGTTCGTCTGTATGTATGAAGACGTGAATGTCAGAGACTATAAGAGATGGTTAGGTTAGGTGAGGTTAAAGACTCATGTACTACCGTGTCGCTAATATATGTCTATTTCAACCATCCTGTGGAGTCGACAAAAAGAGGCAGGTCCTTTAAGGGCAGATCTGCCAGACTGGCCAGGTTTTGAAACAATGGTTTTCCCAGATGCTGGGTACGTTTCATTAGAAAGTTGTTAGACTACAACTACGACAGAAGACATGGTGGGGTGCGCGCATTCTGATGGCCAGACCTATGCTGCACCAACATAGTTCTAACTTAGAACTTCTAAGCCTGTTTTTGCTAAAGTGTAATAGTTTTGAACTTCTTTCAGGTGATCCCAGAGGCCAGAGTGATCGGGAGACAGCCAGGTGAGAGTTCCCATTTCCGTTCCGCCCTAGCTCTGGATTTCCAATGTACTTCGGTCATGATGAACTGCAGGGGTCTTTGTATGTCCATATGTACCGCTTGTGTCGTGGGTAGGGCTGAACCGTTCCTTACGCACTCGTCCGCTCCCTCGTTGACTCGTATGCCGGCGGGGCAAGGTACCCAGACGGGAGTGATGGAGTGTTGTTGGTTTTGGTTCAAGGCTGTCACCGTGCTGCGAGCTAGGTTGCTTTTTGATGACAGTTTGATGACAGAACTTTAATGGCAGCCTGACTGACGACCAGAATTGAAATGTTACATGGAGTTTCGTCCAGGGTGTAGATTAATTTGGTCGCTTGCCAGATTCCATAGACCTCTGCCTGACAAACACTGCACCAGTTCGCTGAACGGAGTGAGAGCTGTATTGCTAGTTCTTCGCAGAATATGAAAAAATGAAAAATGTGCTCTCTTCCGTCTTCGAACCGTCTGTATAGTGGGGTCTGCGTTCTCACCCAGATCCGCCGCCGGTACTGGGTATCCGACTCCAAGCTTTGCATCTTCCCTGACTTTAAGAGAGAGAGCCCAAAATTTGTGCATGTAGGTAGGTGTATACCATACCCAGATAAAGTTTAAATCATATTTGGAAAATTAAGAAATTTCGATATATCTGTAACTTTCGATTAATACAAATCTTGACGTTTCGTTTTAAATTAACACTTTATTGCTATAGCAGTTTACACTTGTCATATATCTCTAAATAGTCTCTCTAAAGCAGCGATGTCCAAAATTTGAAAAGGCCGCCACGCGTAGTTGGCAAGCCAAATTCTGCCGGCGTCGCAGCCGACACATATACAGAGAGAGAGAATATGTGTATTCTATAAATAGCACGCTCGGCGGCTGGCTCTCTTACGATGCGCGTGTTCGGCTTTGTGTTCTCTCACAAGACATTTGTTCGTTTGTTTGTTGCTCATGTGGAAATGTCAACATGCTTACTTCGTGTTTCGCAGCTACGCACACATATGCAATGCTTGCTTGTGTGAGTTTGGACACCACTGCTCTAAAGACATGATATAATAGAGTAATAGGCAAACATACACACCTGATCATATTAATAGGTACACACCGGAATTTTTTAATTATAGATGGTTTTTTCGTACTTTTAGTGTTGACAACTTTTTAATTTTTGGTTTTTTGTTGTTGTCAATGTCTGGCCGCACTGTGACAAAGAGTTGAAAGAGGGGCTGCCCCGTATATCAAAGCTTTTCTATAAATAGCGAGTCCACCACACATTTCGCCTGATCATAATAATAGGTACAGTCTCCGTTTCTCACAAGTATCAAGTGAATAATTTTGTAATAAGTGATCTTTTGGTAACTAAAGGTAAATTAAGTATAGCTCCAGTCAATACAGAGAATTAAATACTAAAATTCATTGTACTAAAGAAGAAGCTCGATTGGTTCTTAGTCTGAGAAAAGAAGGCAAATCTTTACGAGCCATCGCCAAATTAATGAACAGGTCTCATAATTTTGTTAAAAATGCATTAGAAAGAAAACCAAGACAGGAAACCCGTGGAAGGCCACAAAAAACAACAGAAACCCTTGACCACTACATAGTAACTTTGCGCAAAAAGGACCCATTTAAGTCATCGAAGGCTATTGCAGCCGAAATTGGGAATTCCGTTAGTGCTCCAACTATCCGAAGACGACTACAAGATGCCAACCTACCAGGAAGAATTGCCAGAAAAGTCCCACTTATGCGCAAAAAAAATATCACCATGAGGCAAACTTTTGCAAGGGACCACAAAGACTGGGTAGGATGCACCGGGGAGAAAAAATGGAGAAACATATTATGGAGCGATGAAACCAAGATTAATTTGTTTGGGAATGACTGTGAAAGGAATGTTCGACGCCCTAATGGAAAGGAGTTCCATCCACGGTTTACAAAAAAAACAGTCAAACATGGAGGTGGCAATATAATGGTATGGGGTTGCTTCTCCTGGTACGGCGTAGGTCCAATTTATCAGACTACGAACAAAATGAATGCTGAAGAGTACAAATCCATATTGGAAACAGTTATGGTACCGTATGCTGAGGAAAATATGCCATTAGTTGACGTTCTGAAGTGGCCAAGCCCATCCCCCGACCTTAACCCCATTGAAAACTTGTGGGGAGACTTAAAAAAGAAATTGGCAAAGCATTCATTTTCAAATAAACAAAAATTATGAAAGGTGTCTAAAAACTGTGGTATGAGACACCAGTAGAGACCTGCCAGGCTCTTATTAAAAGTATGCCAAAAGGAATAGCAGTAGTGGCCAAAAATAGAGGTGGATACACTGGATACTAAGTTAGGAAATACTAATTTACCTAAAAAAAGAACACAAAATGGAAATTTTTTTATTATGGTCACACTGAAAACGTAACTGAAACACAAAATGATCTCTTTTATGTTATATTATTATTCTATGTTACAATTAAGAACCAATGAGAACAAATTTTAAGTTTGAAACAATGAATAAAACTGTTTTCTGTTACCTTAAAGTCAGAAATGATGTGTGTACCTATTAATATGATCATGTGTGTATATCTCTAACGAGAAACTTAAGCCTTCTCTTTAGACAAATATGATGAAATAGAACCTGTTCTAATTGATAAAAGTAACTCTGCTGAGAGAAAGCTGTCAATTTTGTGGAGTTGCCATTTCCCCCAAAAAAATACTACATTTTTATTCGATATACTCGATTTTATTAATCGATTACACTAAATTGAGAAATCTGAAAGTTGTCAAGTAAAAAATAAAAAATTATTCTAGCTTTCATTTATTTATTTGCAAAAATGGCAGATGGTAAGTGTAAATTAAATGAAAAAATCAACAAAAAGCGTTTTGGTTTGAGAAGATGCGCTTCCACTTTTGCAGTGAGAGTTAATATAGATAAAAATGTTTTCGATAAAATAGGTTTCGTTTTACAGATGAATAAGATCCTCCACTATCGGAAAAGTCGATTTCCGAGCCGGAAAAGAAACGTCCTGGGATCGACGAGAAGGAAAACTCATAGAGGATGCTCTTCCAGTAATAAAAAATCTAGATCGGAAAATCTCCCCTTCAGTGGATGCATTTGGAGAATTTTTAAAGGGTCAAGCTAAGTGCCAGAAGACCAGCAAGATGAGTTCTTCATTAAAGTAATGAATTTTGCTGTTCAGTGCAAAAACAATAAAAAAAAAAATGATTCATTGGTCAAATTGTAGTTGCAGTAGTTTGTGTCGTGCGCCCGTATTTTAATTGGCTCAGATGCTCATTTAAGCTGGCAACTGTTTGACGCCAAGTTCCTTCAGTGAAATAGATTGAGAGATTATTTGATTGTAATCCATTTTCACACATACAAGTCTCACTTTTTTCTCTTGGGTTGTGTGTCAAAAATTGCTGAACCAGTACTGAATCCTTTGAACTAGCTCAGAACATCTATTTCAAGATTCTCTATTATTAAAAGTGTAATAGCTAATCATAGCTTCTCTAAAGGGTTTCTCTTTAGGGAATTTTGACAACCGACTCTTTAGAGAAATATGATAAGTGTAAAGGCTGCTTATTTAATATTGTAGTTTGCTGTAAATCTTTTTTTTTTGACAGCACTGACATAATTTAATTTGATTTTAAAAACAATAAGTTCGCTATCAATTATCATCCAGGTTTTGGACCATCCAGCCGAATTTTTATAAAAATTTGCGCAAATTATTTGCCTGTGGGACCTTATCTTTTGTGTATGGAACAAATTTTTTGACGCAGTCAGAATATGTTTTGCTGTGGATCGGATATGTGTGCTGTGCGAGTGTAGATCCGCCAATCACCGGTCTATTTTTGACAAGGTGGATTGGACTGAACCAAGGGTTCTTGAGTGGCTATTTATGCCAGGCTAAAGAAGCTCCTTAAACTCTGATGTGACGTCTTCATGTATGGATGATTTTTTTTTTTTCGTTCCGCACAGGCTGGGGCAGTCGCTGTTGAGCTCGGACTATGAGTTCCAAAGCAATTGGTAAGAACGACACAATATAGTTTTAGTTAATTGAGAACTTTTTTTTGTAGTTGTTAGTGATGTGCCATGATGGGAACTGTGACTGGAGCTGTGATTGAAGCAGGATGAACTGTTATCCGCCATATAATCAAATGCTCAGTTTGGGAAATCACTAATTGATTAAAGCGAAAATTTAAGTGTTGAATGAAAATCATTTAAAACTTTCATTTATATAAACTGTACGAGCTGACAGGGTAGATTTCCAATTCTGTGTTTTTTGTCTGTGTAGATTATCTCAAGGCCATGAAAATGTCATCATCGCAAGAGAATAAGTTATTTTCCTCTCTCTGTGCTACTCAAAATAGGTGAACGAAATTATTAATTAAGATTTCATTTGTCCAAGCAGCAAACTTACGTTGTATACTCCAAATTAGCTGCCCTTGTTCATCACAGAAACAACAGATTACCCACTGGACAATTTTCCTTTCCATCCCAACGAAATCCACTTAGAAAGCCAGACCAGCTGTCATCCAGTCAGAGGTTGGTCTACCTTTTCTATTCATTTAGATGTATAATTTTTTTTTTTTTCGGCAGCTTTTTTTTTGCTTAGGCAGCTCACAGCCGCCAGGTCACTAATGATGACAAATGTTTAGAGAGAAGGAGGCGAGGTCAAAGGTCAGACCTGGGCATATGTTGCGACTGTGTCCAGCTGAACGAGTCATTGTGTCTGCATGCAAATGACTTTATTTGAATTTTAAATGTGTAAATTGCGTTCATTTTTTTGTTTTTGTTGTTTTTGTTTTGCTTTGTTACGACCTGACCCTGGCCGTTTGTCACTGATAACGGGCAAGGAAACAGGCCGGCCAAATGAAAATTGCAGCTTCGCTGGGGAAAAATGGCGTAATGGAACAATGGCCGCAATGACAACAATGGCAGATATCGCCCTCACCCTCTCACTCTTTCTCCTCCCGGCCGAAGAAGAAATAATCATTTCCGTTTTCCGGTCCCACGTACTTCCCATGGTACTCGCTCAAGTCTTTTATCTCTTTCAAATTTTCGTTATTGTTATGCGTTTTAAAAAGGTTTCCTTGATAAGAGCGAAAAAAAGTGAAGAAATTGTTGACTCACCTGGTAATTTCCGGCGGCTGATTTTCTTCTCCAGAATGCGTATACGTAATGTGTGTAATTTGCTACGCTGGCAACGCGACGCCCCTCTCTCTCTCTCTCTCGCACTCGCTCTCTGTCTCCCTTTCTGATTTTGACAGGTTTTTAATTAATTCCCGTAGAACATTTTAAACTACTCGCGAGCGTTTTTTGGTCTTATCGATTTTCTTTCCTTATTTGAGTGCCAAGTTCATTAACACGCCACCGCACAAAAGTTGAGACAACCTGCATTTCAGGTATAACGAAATATGGAAAGATATTTATGCGTATGATGGACTGAATTGATACCTGCTGCAATCATACCAAATATTTCATGAATTTTAGAAATTCGACCTTTTCAAATTGCGCTGCTATTTAGAGAATTGTTCTAATTAAGAGGAATATTTTGTTGAATTTCGAAAAATTTGCATTAAAAAACAAGTTTTAATTTTATCATGTCTTGACGCACCTTAACCCAAATTTCTCGGGAACCAATCAACCGATTAGAATGAATTTTTTTCCTGTCATAACTAAACCCCAAATGCAAAAATTGGGCTATTTTCGAAATTTTGACTCTGCAACCCTCTGCAGCTCCGATGTTTTTGAACCTATCCCAAATTAATAGCCACATCAATTTTATACATTTCTGATAAGCTGTTCAGTACGTCATCAGCGCTGACCTTAATGTCAAGATGCATATTTAAAAGGGCCAGTCCATTCAAGCGGGTTTCTCCTATCGTATTCCGCAAATATGTTTTTAAAATCTTCAAAGAAGAAAAAGATCTGTTGTAATTGGCAATGCCATGAATATTTGCAGCAGAATATACACATTTGGGAACACTACCGCATCAGTTTTCTGCATTGCTTCTTTCAGGGTTTTTGGATACAAAGCGTTGGCCAGTTTTATTTTGGGAATTCCCTCAGCAGTTGAGCAGGTAACAAATGTAGCGTAGCGATCTAAAATTGTTTTTACATTGCTGTCATTCTCCGAGCTCCAATTTTGACTTTATTTTTAAATGCATCTAAAGCCAAGGAACACTGATTTATACTTGGATAGCCTGTGTTTAGTCTGTGACAATGCAGAGTCCAAAAATGGCAGAAATAATGTAACCATAAAATGCATTTGACTTTGACTGGTCGGAGCTACCTTTTATCAGTCCTAATAAACGTCTAGGAATCACAATAGAAATGCACTTTTCGCTGCAGAACGCTGAAACCTCAGAAAATATGTTTTCAAACACAGTTTTAGCATTTTTTCGCATATCTTCCAGTTCGGCTGCAACGGTCTTTGTATATTTCATCGCTGTTTCCAGGTCCGCTGATTCAGTTTGAAGAAGTCGGCTAAGTGGCAATGTGACTGCGAATATGGCTGCTATGCTTCTAATTGCACACTGAAACTCTGTGGTTTTAATCAATGTACCCAATTGAAGTGCCTACGATGCACTCGTATTGTCATCCCATTCTGCAATTTCGCCTAGAGCAACAATAACTGCTGTCTGAAGTTCCAGAAACACCAGTACAGACTCGTGACGCTGAACCCAGCGGGTTGGTCACAGCTTCTTCTATTTTGTCGCTATAGAAGTCGTTTCTAAAAGATCAATGTTTTTTGTTAAGACTGATTACCGCTTTGGCGCATTAGAAAATGAGCATATACTGCTTAGTGATTCCATGCAGTTGCGGATTGATGGAATACTGCTAGCAACAGAAATGGCCAAGCTTAAGCGAAGATGGTCAAGTTTGAGTTTTTATTTTATTTAAAGTACAAAGTGATTTCTCTCCTGTTGCATTTTTCAATACCCAGGGGGGTGGGGGGGGGGGTGGAGGGGGTTGAACCCCCAAACCTTTCAGTAGTAGATGGCTGAATTTCATTTCTTTGAGAGACATCAACAGAGCCTTCAGGCTCTGATTCAGAATTATGATCATCAGGAGTTTTTATATTCATCGGATAAGCTTCCTTCACTACTCACTGATAGCTCTTCTGAGTTTTCATTACTACATTCAATATTATTAGAGTGTGGTACAACAATTTCAATTTCTTGCATTTGTCGATTGTCATTCAATTTTTCTTCATAAGGCGAATCACTTGGGTTTAAAAGAGAATTTGTATTTTATGCTATAAGTCTCCTGTTTCTCCTAAAATGATTGTTTAAGTTATCTTTGATGATGTAGGATCTCTATTATTAACTATGCCAGCAATTTGAACATAATGCCATTCATTTGAGGTCTTGTTGAATATTACCAAATCTCCTACATTCAGCATAGTTAATAACTTTGCAATTAATTCAAAATACTATTTCTGCTTCGCTTTTTTCTTTTAGATTTGTCCTTTAATTTGGTCCTCATTTAGGCTTTTGCGATACAGGAGATGCTTAGTCTTGCACAGCCGACCATGATATAACTCACACGGAGCCAGTTGGCCTCTCGCCACTGATGTAACGTTATACTTCAATATTCTGTATTGATATTTTTTAAATTCATTCCGTTCCATAGATCGTTTTAGAATATTCTTCCCTATAGTTACTCCTTTTCTGCCAATCCGTTGCTTTGCGGATAAGTATGGCTCGAGAACTGAAGCACGATGTTATGTTCATTTGCGAAACGACGTAAGGACTTAGAGTTGAACGGATTGTTATCACACTTGATTTTCGATGGATATCCCGAAGAGTTAAATCGTTTTAGCAAGGTAGTAACGAACACACGAAGCGTTGCTTGAGCAACACACTCTGTCTACTAAGAGGGTCGGCTTAGCTCAGGGATAGTGGCGTGGGTGTTGTGCCGCTTCAGCAGTGTTACAATAATAAAATCGTAGACAGAGACAGGGTATCACAACGGACAATCGAACCAAACAGTAAGCAGACGGAATCGGACAGACTTCATCATCAAAAGAGGAGAACTATGGTGGTAATTGTCTCCATCTCTACCCACCCAACCTGTAGGATCAAAGAAAAGGTTACATGACCCTACCCAATACGAGCTGCTGTGCTAGACCCCTAGGTGGCCCAAGAAAAAGGGAATTATTTCATAGTAAATTCAATATAATTCAGTAGTATAAATTTAGTTGCTCAAGGTTTTTCATTACAGATTGCTTAATGTTACTAATTGTGTGTAATTCAGGGTTAGGTATCAATGCTAGGTTCAAATCTCCATACTTACAAGAATGAATGTAAAGACTTAAAATTACCAACTTACTCACAGCTTAATTTTCACCTACTAATATGCCGATGTTATCATTGGGCCCAAGATGACGTTGAGACGACGATGAGGCTGTTTAAAAATATAAGAACATATTAAGTTTGGAGATGCCTAGCATTGGTTTCTTAACTTCAATATCCGACTTACATACACATCTTTACAGCAAATTATTAATATTGAATTTCTCTAATTTAATTTACTTTAGCTTAATAGGTAGAAAATAGTATTTTGAATCAGCAGCAACAATTTATTCCAACAATTATTCCTTTTACGTATGTAAAAGTTTGTGCAAAGCACAATCAAACGAAGCAGCTGGGCGCTTATCTGTTCGCACCATGCCCAAAACAAAAGAACAACTTAATAATTATGAAAAGAACGTCATCATCATGACCATGAACTTGAAATTGATCAAACTGATCATTCACACTAGCTTTAGGACATGATAGTTTTTAAGGTCGTTTTGGATGCACTTGCTGAGGTGTATACAGATTGGATTTTTTTTTTTTTGTTGTACTCATTGCGACTCCACATGATGATATGTATATAGGCACTTAGATCTTTTCTCCCAGGGAAGAGGAATCTCCGTTTGGGTGGAGCGGTGACCCATATGAGTAGGGCAGGTTCTCCGCCAATTTGTGGTGCCTGCCTACCTCGGTGGAGGCTTAAGCCCTTAACCTAAGGCCTGCTCACGCCTGAAATGGATATTCTTTGAAATATCGAAACTGCACTGATCCTAATTCATACCTTAAATTCAATTTAGCACTTCACTTTTATTTCTAATTGCACAGCAGTCTGCAAGGCGATCGCCTTGTAATTAAGGAAAAATAAGCACTACAAGGTAGCTAGTATTTGATTTTGACTGGCACAGATGTCTCTTCGGTTCGAATGATCTTTTATATATGACAGCATGCGCTTCAGCAAACTCGGCTGTACCCCAAGCTAGGCAGATCTTTTGCTTTAGCATAACTGCATAATCGTACGATTGGTCTGTTGCTTTGATGAATGCGTATACACTTAAGCGTGTGTGCAGGCTTAGTAGGGTGGTTCAATGATTACCTACAAAAACTGTTCCCACATTTCTCGGTACATTAGCTTTAATTTATATTGGTACAATATGGCATGCATATTGATAAAATCGAAGTTAAGACCAAGAAAATTATTCGCACCCTTACAAGGTGTTAACGATAGTACCTGCCATCTTGTTGCACAGTTGTTCTACCATTAAGTAATTGGAGTAGGAATCAAAGACTGAGATAAAATTCATTACCGCGAATTCAAATATTTGAGTTCCGATCATATAAAATGGGTATTTGGGGATTTCATTTTGTATAAGAGGCTCTTTTTGATTGTTTCGTCTAAATTTCTCACAGGTATTGCACAAAGAAACAAGGTTTTTTATTTGAGCACTCATTCCGGGCCAATAATAGAGCTGTCTGGCTCATGCCAGAGTTTTTTCTATGCCTAGATGCGGTTCGTGAAGCTGTTTTATTTATTTGACTTTGCAGTTTTGTTGGGAGAACTAGTTTGCAGTTTCGAAGTATTCGTTGGTTTTCATAATGCAACTCCGCTTTAATTTTATGAAACTGACGCTCAAATTGACTTAACTTATGATTGGAGGGCCAGCCATGTGTTACATATTCGCAGATCTTGTAGTGTTCTTCATCACGACCTAGAACTGAAGTTTTCTTCGGATTGTCATACTGCTCGCGTTATTGAGTGAATGACATGTGACAGCTGTGGAAGTTCCTCGCTTTGAGGCAATTGGGCCCGTGAGAGGCAGTCTGTGAACGGTTGGACGTGAAAGGAGGCGACAGACAGGCGGTCGGGCTTATTTGCTCAACAAAATCCACCCCTTGACGCCTGAATCTGGCAGAGTTCGAATGCAGTCTGCGCCAAGGATCTTGTTTGCCCGTATCCAAGTTCCATGGCTGGTTGATGTGGCAACCGAATGATCGATGAACGAATGAGCCGCTGAAACTCATTTTGTGTGTGGGTAAGAACTCGCCAGATCTCGCAGATCTGGTTTCGTCGAATGTGCGATTCTTGATCCTGGAATTGCTGAACCTTAGTAAAGATGCCCTTTTGCAGCTATTGCTGGAAGCAAAAAACACGGTATTCGATAAACGACTGTTTACGGCAGATCCGTGGTGAACAGAGTATCACTCAGGCAACCCAATCCGAATCGTTCACTCTTTTGCACTCTGAGAAACCACTTTCAAAAAAGGGAGATTTTCAGCGGATTATATTTATTTGGTAAAAAGAATTGTTGGGACATAAACCATCAATAATTTAGTACCCTTAGACTCTTTTTTCAAAAATTGTTCCAATTTTTTTTTTTTGCTCACCTCGTTTCCCAACTGTTTGGAGCCCTGCGTTTCTTTCAGCTATTTTATTGACAACTCAATAAGCTTCATTTACTTTCGCTTAACCAAGAGGTAAGCGAAACTAACCCAATAAAAGGCTGAAGGACGCATAAATTTTGTTACACGTTTTCGCTTGGCTTTTTTTTTATGGCATTTCAATTAAGTTGCATAAATTAAAAGTTGTAGGGGCTTGCCACTCACTCGTCTGGGGAAATGAGCGGTGTATCCTGGGTGGGTCTATAAATCACAAAGAGTTGCTAATTTGATTAGGCAAGTTAGCGCATCCATTTTCGTATTTGGTCTGGCCTTTTGGTAGATTAATGTGGGGCAGGTGCAAAAGGCAACAGCAAAAACGGAGGGGAAAAAGTATTAAGTCATCTACATAAATGAATATAATTTACGACTTTGGTTGTTGGTGAGAAAATTCGATTAGTTGAAGGGCTTGTGAGACAGCGGGGAATTTTGGAGTGAGGATGTTAAAAATAAATAATCAAACGGATTGAAGACAAATTCCTTAAACTTGATTGATTTTGTATCCACCTCTAACTCGGGAGAAATGATGATGCTATAAAAGAGATGTAAGCTATAAAACAGCAATATTTGAAAAAAAAGAAAACTTAAGCTACTGACGGCAACTTGACAAGTTGCCAAACGCAGCGAGAAATTTTTTTGTGGTTTGTTGAAAAGACGAGAGCTTAGGTCTTAAAGGGGGAAAACAGTTGCAAGTGAAGGGTTATAACAAGGTGTGGCAACTGTTGCGGCCTAGCTAGAGATAGGTGAGAGGGGATAAACTGTCATGGTTTAAATAGCAGAAAAACTTTCCAAAAGCTCACAGCTTGAATAAGCAAATGTGTGTGTGTGTGTGTGTGTTGGTTAGATGTGACATTATTCAACATGGCAACTGTCATCTTGCGCTCCTGCATTGTGGCATTGGTACACTCCTTCCATTCTTTTCCTTTCTCTGTTGCTCACTCTTATCTAGTTGCTGTTGTTGATTGAATAAACAGGCAACCCAAAGTGTGTGTGTGTGTGTGTGCACAATGCAAACTTTTTTGACATGGGCCCAGAGACAGACTCTATGTGTGCGGTTACGTGTGTGTGTGAGTGTGTATACCACATGGGTAAAGTATAAAAATAATATTTACATGCCAACCAAAATAGTCAAAAAGCCTTTTTGTGAACTTACCCCATGTCCATGAACTGGCAGGTCAAGCGCCTGTCAAGATGGGACAATGTTGAAGGTTTTTGATTTGAACAGAGTCTTAAGTATGCTATAAATAATTTAAATGTTATAATTATTATTCTTATCATTGTAACTCTATTCATTCTTTCTGTTAATTCTATTAAAAAAACAGAATGAGTGAAAAACCTAGCAAACATTTTTGATCGCAGAAGATTAGTATGCAATTGTTCCAGGTAGGTATCGTTTTACTTAAGCGATATTGCATAGTAATCGCATTTTCAGAAGTTTACCTCTCTGCGACACTTCTGGGAGGATAGAAACTCTTTCTATTGGGAGATAGGAAAAAGGGATAGGAAAGCGCTTCATCCTGGGGATAAGAAGAAGCCCCTTCGAGGCGATAAGAAAAAAGGTCTGAGTATCGTTAACATTCACGAGGCTTTGATATGAAACATGATGCTAAATTTAAGGAACTGTTAACTCACTGTTAAGTCACTGCTATGCTGCTGTCAAGTCACTGTTAGGGCACTGTAAGCCCACAGCTAAGTCACGGATAAGTCTCTGTTAAGCCAAGGACAAGTCACTGTTAAATCACTGCCAAGTCACTGTTAAGTCACTGTCAAGCCACTGTTTAGGCACTGTTAAATCAGTGTTCCCCCTCTTTTCCCCTCTTTCCACCCTTTTCAACAAAATAACAACACAAAAAATGCATGACGTCATCGTCACGTGGCGCTGAAAACAAATTTTACTCCTACTAAAATCTTCCGCACCGAAATTGAAGATGTTTCACATCAAAAGTGTCTTCTAAGGGATAAAAACTCGTTTCCTCCTGGAGATCAGAAAAGTATCTTCTGGAGATATGAAAGCGTGTCTTCCTGAAGATAGGAAAAAGTCTCTTAAGGGGATAAGTCAACTACATCTATCTCCTGCGCATCTTCTACATCAATCTCCTGCGCAGCATGCATATACACTCAGAAAATTATTTTTCTATATTTAAGAAAATCGCCCTAGAATCGAAATCGCGTTAAAATTTTGAAAAATTTGTATATTTAAGAAAAATTTTTCTGCAACTTAGAAAAGCTGCCTTCAAAATTAATTTTTCAGAAAAAACTTCTTTAATTTTTGGGTTCAAATTAAAATTTTAGGATCAATGTTCTTTATTGCCTTTTCTAATTTCTAATATGGAAATTTCGCTAATTGGCATTTTACAATGGCATCTCTAGCATGCGGAGGCAGTTGCTGGCTGGCAGTAGGCAGGCAAAGACCGGTGAAGACAGAGAGAGAAGAGAGGAGAGACGATCGTCCATCGTGTGGTTGTTGGTCCGTCCCCCCACTAGAGGTGCTCCCGTAACGTGAATTTGAACGTGCCACGGTGTGTCACGACATGTCACAACGTTATCGTGAGCAAAGACAGAGTTTCGAGAGTGAGCATCCGTGATCCGTGCGTGTTTCGTGCGTGAACTAAAGTCCGACATCGTGATTATAAAGCTAAGGTCCCACAGGCAAATAATTTGCCCAAATTTTGATGCAAATTTGGCTTAATAGGTTAGGGAATTTTTCGGCCATATATGATAAAATTATATACATATGGATCCTTAATTTTAGATTTAAGTCCTGCAAAATCTGCCATCATGGCTACTTAGTCAAATTTTCATCAAAATTTTCGCTATTTATTTGCTAGTGGGACCTTAGCTTAAGTAATGCAGTACTCATGAAATTTGTATACCCTTGTAGAGGGTATATTATATTTTTAAATAAAAAAATGTAACTATTTCAAAAGTAATAAATGAATGATTAACTTAACGTTTTAAATTTTAAATGTTCATGCTGGAATAAAAAGCACTTTATATAATTTATACATAAATGCTTTGAATTTTGTTTAAACAATTTTTAGTAGATGCATTTTATTCGAGCGTGATCATTCGTAACGCCTTCTTAAGTCTTGCGTGAATCGTGCGTCAAGAGAAATGAAAATTCGCTCACGCGCTCACCTCTACCACACACTTTTTTCTAGCTGTGATTGATTTTGAGATAGACATTAACAGTTTTTTTTGTTTTTACTTACGTTACTGAGACTTGAACTCGGGACCTCGAAGACGGAGCACACGGACGACGGCATCTTAGCCCACTCGACTACCAGCCATAAGCTAAATCTAGCATCGAAACCATAGTTAAGAACGTACGCAGTTGGTCGCTCAGCAACCAACAACTTTAGGCCGGTCTTGGGTAAACCCTTTGTTCTTAGGACTCTTCTTAAAATACAACGCAGTGCTGGCTTATGCATTTTCGGAGCTTTTGCGCACTACTCCAACAGAAGCCCTTTATGAAGATTATGTTGCATCTGATTCCCAGAGAAATAGCTAGAAATACTGCTATTAGACTTAGAGAAACAGCTATCTTTAGAGTAGGTTTCCATGGTCACTCTGCTATAATAAGTACCAACACGTACCAACGAATATTGATTACACTAGTTTACAAAAAAAAAATTAAATAACCCATTTCTACTGAAAGTATTTTTAAGTTTAGTTTCAATTGGTGATCTCAAAAATCAAATTCAAAAATTTTTTCATGGCAACGTTTATTAAGTATGACTTTTTTCTATTTTTTCGGTGGGTGCACTTACATTTTATGCCATATCTCAATGATAGTGTCAAGCAAAATATTAATCGACAGGTCATTAATTCGTCAATAACAACGTAGAACATTGTTTTCAAATCGGTTTAGAAGTTTGAATACAATGACCAATAATATTTTTAAAAAAAATCGATTTTTTGTTCGAAAATGCAAGAAATTTCATTTTTAATCGCCTAGGAAAAATATAAAAAAATTCCAAAAAATTATTTTTATTCTTTTGAGTTAAGAATTGCACTTTTACAAAGATAATAAGGTATTAATGAAGAAAATCTATCAATAAATATTGAAGCTGGATCAATTTAAGTGAAGGAACAAACAGTCAAATTTTAAGTCTTTAAGTCTTTAGAAAATTTAGTTTTTCTATTTTCTTCGTCTTTTTGTCAATATTAGAATTGGGCGAATAGCCGGATCAGAAAAAAAATTCCAGAACAGAACAAAAGTCGAAGCAAATGAAAATGTTTATTTTAAAAATCTCAGAAACACCACTTTTTTCAGCACTCAATTACTCACAGCTCCTGTATTAATTTATATATTTTGTTCATCGATATCTTATTTTCTTCGGAGAAGTACGGTTCTTAAGTAGAAAAAAGAAAAATTTTTTTGAGTTTTTAAATATTTTTCCTAGGCGTTTGGAAACGAAATTTATTGCGTGTTCGAGCAAAAAATCGATTTTTTAAAGTATTTTTTTATTACTGTATTCAAACTACTTAACTGATTTGAAAATAGTGTTTTGAGCGGTTATTGACCATTCAATTACCTTTCTATTCATATCTTGCTTGACTCCATTTGACCATTATGAATTGAGATATGGCATAAAATGTAAGTTCATTTACCGAAAAAATAGAAAAAATTGTTATTTATATTTGTTATTTATAAATGTTAATTAATATCTGTTGGTTTGTTTTTGGTTTTTGGAATACATTCTTCTACACCCAATTTCTATGCCAGCTATACTATATAGTTGTCCTATCAAACTTGGTGGAATTATGTGAAAGCATAGAAAACTTATAAATAAGAGGTTTGTGGACGTTTGCGTTGAAGACAAAAAAGTTCTTATCACTAAAACAACATTTTCGGCCGATGGTTCCTATGGCAGCTATATGCTATAGTCATCCGATCCGGCCGGTTCCAACAAATGTGCAGCGTATTTGAACCAAAAGACTTCGTGCAAAGTTTGGTTAAGATAGCTTTAAAACTGACGAAGGAGATAGCATAGAAACAGACGGACAGAAGGACAGACGGACGGACAGACGGACATGGTTATATCAACTCAGCTCGTCGTGCTGATCAAGAATATATATACTTTATGTGGTCGGAGATGCTTCCTTCTATGCGTTACAAACATCTCGGCAATTTTAATATAACCTCTACAAGGGTATAAAAATAGTTTCAGTAGAAAGGGGTCTTTTTGGCTGTAAACTAGTATTATTGCATACCCACATTAGCCTTTGATACTATTTAAATGGTCATAATATCGTTTGGATTGGAGCTCGCTACCCCATGGCAAACCAAACGCCATCAACATCTACATAGATGGCTCAAAATTGTAAAGCCAAAATGATATAGAAATGTCCTTTCGTCATCCCGACCATTGTAGCGTCTTTCAGGCAAAGGTTGTAGGTATCCAGGAGGTTACCAACCATCTTAGTAGCCAACAGTTATAAGTGGACGAATCTATAATGCAAAGTTATTATTGAGAAGAAGACTGTGGACACAAAATTAACGTACCATCAGCATATGGGCTATGCTTCATTATATCAGTTTTTGTGCGTAGGCACCAAACTGGGCCAACTGTCAGCCAAAGAATTTCCAGAAGATTTGGATATTATTTTGTCTTCTTCACGTTTGGTTCTTGCGTTTTATTTTTTTGCATTCACACATCGACTTGGACTATGCACTCTGACTCTGATAGTTTGTAAAAAGGAAAACTCTCGACGGACAGAAAAAACGAGTCCTACTTTCTTTAAAGGCTATAAATTATAAGCGAAGTCATATAGAATGGCGAATATAGAGTGATTCCGGAGGCAGAGTGATGAAAACAGGCAAAAACAGGAAATTGCAATTGTTACTAAAGCAAAGATCCCACACTCAAATAATATGTGCAAATATTGGAAAAAGATTGACTTATTGCTATTACTGTGGATTTTAAATGATTTGTATTCAAATCTAATGTGTGCTGCGAATATACACTTCGTATCTTTGACATCTTTCCGTTTGATAAATTTTGGGCATGTTATGTATGTTAAAAATGCCATACCTTAAGTATTTTGATTGTGTAAATTGGCAAACTATCACCAAACTCACTTCTCCAACTATCGCCAAACTCTCTTTTTGATCAGAGACAAAGGCAGGGTATCTGTAGACATCAAATTGTTGTTCCTTGTTCTTTCCTTTATTCGATTTTGGAATCATGGCATGGCCATTGAGCTTTTGCTTTGTGAAGGAAATTGAAAGCATATCGAAAATTCAGCCACGCGACCAAAGCGGCAAACGGGGCAAACAAAAGTTTCCCATGTGTATGTGAGGCCATAAAATAGAAATTAGTTGCAATTGGAGTTTGGGTTTTGCTTTTGCGTTTTCGGTTTTGTTGCGGTTGGTTTGGTTTGGTCGTCCGCTGTTTCCTCCTGCCAGCTGGCCAGTTTTTGCGTTTCCGGTTTAGATTGCCAAAGGGCAAACTATCTGAAATTTCACATACTAATTTACAGTTTTTGTGTGGTAACAAAAAAAAAAGACACACACACGCAGTAGACAGTTGAAATTCCGTTTAAATATGTATACCGGAAATGCGTGTTAATAGAACGGAAAAGGAAGCTCTATATAACGTTTTATATGCGAATGCAATTTTCAGTGGCATAATTGGAATAAATTTATATCGATTTTGGGGCATTGAGTGAAATTAATGAAACGTTTTCAATTAATCAACATTCCCCAAAATTCCATTCAAATTCAATTTGTAGCCAGATAATATCACTAATTGGTTTACATTTTGTTGAGGGCCGCCACTTCGCTTCGATTGGAACTAATTATGAAAATTAAGGGCCAGACTAATCCCCTTAACAATATGGTGGCCAAATAAGTTATTAAAAAAACAAACATTGATTGTGTGATGGAGATTTTTTCCTAGACCGCAAAATAAATAAAACTGGCACACAGAAATATTTTTTACGCCACGGCCAATTGACACAATCAACAAATCAAAAACGGTGTCCATCAATATGATATTATTTACTATGTTTTTCTCCATTTTTGACACTGAATGAAAAAAGGAAGAACAAAAAACTGGGCAAGTGGCACTCTTGACTGCGCCAAAAAAGTATGCTATACTTTTTGTTGGCTTTCCTTTGGCCTGATTTCTGCAGCAGAAAAAACGTTTCAAAACTATCTATATGAGTATATGTTTTTTTTTTGGCTTATGTTAAAATGCACCTGTGCTCACTTTTGGCCATATTTTCATTATTTATTTATTGCTATGAAAAACTATTAAAATTTTGTTGTATTTCATGAGTTGACAAGTGGCAGGTGAACCAATTAGTTTTTTAAGTTTTCGCAGGCACAAAAATTTGATTTATTTTTACCTTAATTGCTGCCATTTATTTATTTGGATTTAAGCGAATAGAAGAATTGATTTAATCCGTTTTTAAGCATTTTGTGGCCAAAGCATGAATATGAAAATATGAATCTGAAAGCCTAGTTGGTTGGTTGAATGGGCAGCCGCTTATCTGGTTTTGTGACCATTCAATTCCATGCGGAAATCAGCTTAAAATATTAGCAATTGCCCAGGCTCGCTTTCAATATGCATTAAAAAAAAAAAAAACGAAACAAACAACTAGCGACAACAACATTTTATGTAAATAAATAAAAGTGCGCTTAAGAGCTTAGCGTTTTAACTGCAGACCAAAGCAATATTTTGCTTTACACACACACACACACACACACACAAAATGGGTAAAAATAAACCGCCAGAAGCTTTGCTGAAATGTAAAATAACCAGGTGCCAGCGGCTGCATTTGTTAAGCCTTTGGAAACAGATAAAGTTTTGTATTTTTTAAATGTTTCACCTGCGAAGCAATTTAAAGTAGTCAAATGCTGTAATCTGTGTCATTTATATCTATCAAATGCAATGTGAAAACGAATGGAAACTAAGCATTAGCGTTGCACTAAACTAGGTACTACAAGTGGAAACGCCAAAGTAATTTCCCAAAGCATGAAGTGACTAAAGGGTAGCTTGTACATTTGGAGACCAATTTCAGTAGGTAACAAGGTCCAGTATATTGAAGCATTGGTGGTGGTTCTAGATGATTTTCGTGTACTGAACACGAATCTGTTTTCAGAAATGGTCCATCACGTCGGATTTTTAGTTATTACCGCTAAAAGTTGCAAAAAATGCCTACTTTAACTCTTTTTAGACGCGTTTTGTGGGGAACCTATACAATTGTTTTGACTTTCTTTGATATTATCGGAAGGTACTACTCCCTAACTTTGAAAAAAACTATCCCAAACAATTCTACGATTTTTTCCAATGAAGATATACCACATTTAGTACTTATATCAAAATTCACCAAATGGCCAATATATTGTTGCTGCCCTAGAGTATGCAATGGGAGGTGATGAAGTAGGCTGTTCATTTGTAAAAAAAAAACTAGCAACAAAATTCTAAAAAACCTCACACGGTTATTCAGTTTCTAAAAATCTGGGCTTTCGAGACTTTCGCTTATGAAATTTATTGTAATCGTCTCTCTTTAGGCACCAACAGTAATCTGCCATCATGTTAGTGTCCCACCTTCCTTGGTACCTCTTTTCCATTTCTTTGATGTCCTGGTGGAACCTTTCACCTTGCTCTTCACTCATGTTGCCCAAATTGTCAGGAAAAAAATCTAAATGACTGTTTAAGAAATGAATTTTTAGGCTCTTATTGCATTGTAAGTTTTTAAATGCATTCAGCATATGTTGCATTATTTCAGTGTAGTTGGACCTTTTTCGGTTTCCTAAAAATTCTTCAACCACATTTTTAAATGCATTCCATGCATTTTTTTCAACAGAAGTCATGCTGTGCTCAAAGTTTTCGTCCTTCATGAGTTTTCTTATATCGGGACCAACAAGAATACCTTCTTTGATTTTCGCCTCACTTAATCCAGAAAATTTTTTTAACAAATACTTAAAGCAATCACCTTCTCGATTTAAACCTTTAACATATTGCTTAATTAGTCCCAACTGTATATGCAGAGGAGTTAAAATTATTTTAGAATGCTGCGCAAGAGGAGATCGAATAACATTATGTAGCCCAGGTAGCAATTCTTTCCTTTTTAGCCACACTTTTTTTTCCAATGCTCTGATCTATTCCTGATATCCCACTTGCATAGAAAGCATGGAAATTTTGTATTCCCTGGTTGTTGGCCTAATATTATTAAGATTATTTTTAAGTCTCCGCAAATGAACCAGTTATGTTCATCATTTTTAACTCATCATATTCTCGTAGGTCTCTTTCATTTGTACAGAGTGTGCAATAGGTATAGATGCATATTTACTAACATTGTCTAATAGAACAGCCTTCAAACTTATTTTAGAGGAATCTATAAAAAGTCTCCAATCTTTAGGGTCATAGTTTTCGACTAACATACATTTTAATAGTCCTGGCACATTTTTGCAAAACACTAATGATTTACTCTGGGAAAAATAATCAACATATTCATTTCCCTTATTTCTATACAAACAAATAGTAGTGTCTTCTGCAAGTAAGTTTTTTTTCCCTTAGCATCGATCCAAGGAGTTCAGCATCGCGTTTCGTAAGATTTAGATCTCTTACCAAGTCGTTCAACTCACTCTGGGAAAAAAAGTTGAGGTTTAGAACAGGTTTCTGTGTAGGTTAAATCATTTTCATCATCTTCCCCATCACCATCATTGACTTTTGGGTCGAACTTATAAGGAGGTAGAATTGGATGGATACTGTCGTTTTCGCAAAAAATTGGTTTTGAGACGGAATTTACATTAGGATATTTTATATATTTTCTATTTTTTGAATTAAAACCGTTTACCTTGCACAGACAAAAGTAGCAATCCTCATAAGACTGAGGTTCTCGCCACATTACAGGTATGGAAAACGGCATTCTTTTAGAATTGTTATGTGTAAAAGCGCAACTACTGCAAACTGAATTGGGAACCCATATTTTGTTCAGATTCTTTATCGTCATACCAAAATAATTCATATACATATATACATACATATACACATACATATGTAACGAAATTTGTTGGGATGATTGACACATACGTCATGCAACATATCGTTTTTCTAAAATAATTCAAAATCAATTCACGTTAAAAGTTACTAGATTTTGGGGGCAACATCCAGAAATGAAATGCTGAGTTCCAGCTCGCCAGTGAAGTCACTTAAGTTTTTTACAAATGACCAGCCCTACTTCACTACTTCTAACAAACGGAAACATATAAAAGTCATCACCTCCCATTGCATACTCTAGGGCAGCAACAATATATTGGCCGTTTTGTGAATTTTGATATAAGTACTAAATGTGGTATATCTTCATTTGAAAAAGTCGTAGAGTTTTTTGGGAAATATTTTTTTTTTAAGTTAAGGAGTAGTTCTTTCCGATAGTATCAAAGAAAGTCAAAACAAAAGTCTAGGTTCCCCACAAAACGCGTCTGAAAAGAGACAAAGTAGGCATTTTTTGCAACTTTAAGCGGTAATAACTAGAAATCTAATTTCTAGTCTAAGTCTAATTTTGTTGCCTTGTGTTTTCAATGCCTCGCTGAAAATGTAATGAAAATGAATTTGGGATTCGAACTCAGTACCTTGCATTTTGATCATACAGACGGCTGCATCTCAGCGCTGAAGGACGCTTAGGAAGGACGACCCAACACACAGTAAAAAAAGTAGCCATAAGCATTTAACACTTAAGCACTTAGCAAGCAAAAAGCCCCGTAATCAAGAGGATATGACCGTTACCTTAAAAGCGGGAAGGTCATGGGCTCAAGTCTCATTGTAAGCAAAAAAAATTGGGGAAAGCTAACTTTGGCTTTATATCCACTTGCAGCTCGTATAATTTATATAAATTAAGGTTTTAATTGATTTTCATTCAACAATTTAATTCTCGCTTTGAACAATGTTAGCCGAACGATACACAAACTAAGCAATAAGAGGCGCCAGAGCGCCAAGCAACAAGAGGCGCCAGAGCGCCAAGCAATAAGAGGCGCCAGAGTCGGGCGTGGCGTATCAGTCGTATGTGTGGCGGCTGGTGCGGGAGGTTGTGGGTTCGATCCCGTCTCGGACCAGACCATCTAATAGAAAAAGTTTTTTCTTTCTTACTCATCGGCAATCGCGAATCGTAAATCAATAATAGGCAATCGAATATCTGCTGAATGTACCCATTGTATTGAATTATCATTTTCATAACTGGAAAGTGTAAAACCACTAAAACTCAGAATGTGAAGTTCATATGTACGCTGATGATGTTCAAATGTATGTTTGTCGTCCATTGTCTAAAGTTAATGAATGCGTTACTGTGTCTAACCATGAGCTGTTTAAAGTTAGTGTGTGGTCAAACAAGAATGGTTTGGGATTTTCCGATATTCGATAAAATCGAAATGTATTGTAATTTACATAAAAGCAATAGACACAGGAAATTTACCAAAATTAAAAATTAAGCATAACACAACAGACTGTGCCGAAAAGTATGCAACCCAGGTATCACGCTCAATCAAACTCTTTCCTGGAGTGTTCATATATAAGATTGTCAAAAAAGTCTTGCGGTATTTCCGCAAGCTTGTCTTTGCAAGCGCGTAGTTCTAGTTGTATTCGTCGCATCGGTTCACGCTAGAGCTTTTTGGAAAGCTCTTTTCACGCGCTAACACGTGTTTGATTTATTGTTGTTTGTTTTTAGTCGTTCGTGAGTTATAGCGTCGCAAACATGGAGCAAAATAAAGAGAAAATACGGCATATTTTACAGTACTACTACGATAAAGGCAAAAATGCATCTCATGCTGCCAATAAAACAGACATACAGTTTCCATTTCCACTGCACAACGATGGTTTCAACGTTTTCGTTCTGGTGCAGAGGTGATCGAAGATGCGCCACGGTCCAGAAGGCCTGTCGTCAAAAATTGCGATAAAATCGCTGAATTGATCGAAAGAGACCGGCATAGTAGCAGCTGTAGCATCGGCCAAGAGCTGGGCATGAGTCATCAAACCGTTAGAAACCATTTGAAGAAGCTTGAATTCAAAAAGAAGCTCGATGTATGGGTGCCACACGACTTGACGCAAAAAAACATTTTTGCCCGTATGGATGCATGCGAATCGCTTCTGAATCGCAACAAAATCGACCCGTTTTTGAAGCGGATGGTGACTGGCGATGAAAAGTGGGTCACTTACGACAACGTGAAGCGCAAACGGTCGTGGTCGAAAAGCGGTGAAGCTGCCCAGACGGTGGCCAAGCCTGGATTGACGGCCAGGAAGGTTCTTCTGTGTGTTTGGTGGGATTGGCAAGGAATCATCCACTATGAGCTGCTCCCCTATGGCCAAACGCTCAATTCGGACCTGTACTGCCAACAACTGGACCGCTTGAATGCAGCACTCATGCAGAAGAGGCCATCTTTGATCAACAGAGGCCGAATTGTCTTCCATCAGGACAACGCCAGGCCACACACATCTTTGGTGACGCGCCAGAAGCTCCGGGAGCTCGGATGGGAGGTTCTTTTGCATCCACCGTATAGTCCGGATCTCGCACCAAGTGATTACCACCTATTTCTGTCCATGGCGAACGAGCTTGGTAGTCGGAAGTTGGCCACAAGAGAGTCCAGTGAAAATTGGCTCTCCGAGTTTTTTGCCAATAGGGAAGCGAGCTTCTATAAGAGGGGCATTATGAAGTTGGCATCTCGTTGGGAACTCGTCATCGAACAAAACGGCGCATATTTGACTTAAATCGCATTATTATAACCAATTTTATGAACAATTGAAAATTCAATAAAAATGCCGCAAGACTTTTTTGACAACCCTATAAATAAGGCTGTAGATAAAATTTACGGATCCCTTAGACTACTGTAGCTCACACACCACTTTCTTCCTTTGTCTATTCGACTCATAATAGCTAAGACTTGTTTAGCACCCTGTCTCTTCTATGGAGTGGAAATCTTGGGCTTCAGTGATGCAGCAAGCAAACATAAACTTAATGTAACCTTAAACAATATAGCTAGATACGTTTTTGACGTAAAGTCAACTGACCACATTTCAAATTACTCCAAAAAGCTTTTAGACCTTAATTTAAATAGTTGGATCTAGTATAGAGCATTGATATTTCTACAAAAGCTTATAAGCACCAAAGAACCAAAGTATCTTGATGAAAAACTTGAATTCTCTACACCTCGACGTACTAATAATATAGTCTGCATAAGACATCGATTATCCTCATCCAAAAAAAATATTTCTACATAAATGTTGTTCGCATATAAAACAATCTGCCGCTTGATTTAAAGTCAATTAGAAGCGCACCTCATTTTCGAGTTAAGCTATTTGCACACTTTCAAAATCAACTCAATAGACATACTTTAGACTAGTTTACTTTCAATATTATTTTGTTCCAATGTTAATGTTAATTTATTTAGATTTAAGGATTAAATGAGATTTTTTGTGAATTTTTTATTTTTGTGACTAGTGCCCTAATCATAAGTTTCAATCAACTTGTAGCACTAGGAAGTAAGTAAATAATAATAATAAATACAAACTTACTAGTTTTTCGACCGATCGTTCCAATGGCAGCTATATGCTATAATCATCAGTTCCGACAAATGTGCAGATATTTATACTAAAATACTTTGTGCCAAGTTTGGTTAAGCTTTAAAACTGATCAAGGTGATAACATAAAAACTGACGAACATGGCTATATCAACTCAGCTAGTCATGCTGATCAAGAATATATGTACCTTATGAGGACGGAGATGCTTCCTTCTATGCGTTACAAACATCTGGACAATTTTAAAAGACTCTCTGCTGGGGTATAAAAAAAATTTTATGTTCCCTGTCGTTCGGAAGGTCGCCGTACGGCTGAAGAATGTCAGCCTGATTCTGACTACGACTCCCGGCCAACATACCAGCTCTCATACCAGATTTTATATGGGATGTTATACAATTCGGAAGCTACTGCCATGGGTCAGACAAAAGTGTCCAACCGACCGGCAGGCGGTAAAGACCATACATCGGCCAGACGATTGTATCAACCAAATGACCAAAAGAGAATACATGTTTTTTTTCTATTTCATATACATTTGTTTCTATATATTACCACCGCAACATAACATTAATTATTTTCACTTTTCTACTTCTGCTTTATATGTGTTGTATGTATTTGTATGCATTTTAAAAATAATACTTCGTTTCGACGGACTGATGCGATTGCTAATTTGGAGTCAGCTGAGTCGCGTAGACGATTGTCGGCGGATAAAAACCGCAATGTGTGAAGTAATCGGGCTACTTAACAAAAACTGCACATAACCTCTAGGTATACTCCATCGGATTGAGATGATTGGGCTTCGGCTTTGGCGTCATACCCATATACAAAATGCTTCTTCACCAGCTAATGACGTCATAGCTGACATATCATGTCAGAATGGTTACAAGAATGTGTCCGGTTGTGGTGCCGAGGGATGTGTGTTTGCCTTCTGTGCGGGACGTCGTGGGTTCGGTCCCGCCTCTAATAAAAAGTTTTTTTCGTTAAAACATTTTACATGTTACATTTTATGTCTACACTCTGGTTTTGCTGTACGCATCGGGCGGGCTTATGGTTATTTTTATCCGATTGTTGGCTCAAATCGCCTGGCGGATGGCTGACATTTCAAGTATAGACTTTGGTAGTGCTGAGCGGATCGGGCAGTCCGATCGTTACCACTCGCTGACTGCTGGTTGGTTAACAGAAAATGTGCTGTCCGCAGGCTGTCCCAAAATTGCCAGGCAGATGGTTGACATTTCATGTATAATCTCTGGTATTGTTGTGCCGATCGGCCTGTCCGATGGTTATTCATAACTGACTGCCGGACGGTTGATGGAGAATGGCCTTGGCCGATGGCTGTCCGAAAACAGCCTGTCGGATGGCTGACAACCAGTGAGCGAGCTTCCGGTGTTTCTGTGCTGATCGGCCAGGCCAATGTTAACCCTTAGCAGACTGCCTGATGGGTTGACTATATTTGTATGAGCGTCTGGGAGAACTGTGCCGAACGGGTCACCGGATGCTTTGCTTTCGCCAGCACCAGGCACAAAAAAACTACAGGGTTTTTTTGATATCCTTTTTTTCCCGGTGTCTATTGCATTGCCTATATTTTCCAATTCGAATGTACATAAGTGTATTAGCCCGCCTTCACCTTTCGTATATATTCTTCGCATTTTTTCAAAAGTTCATATTAGGTAATAATAAATAGTTCGGGTTTCTGAACGAGTTGGTCACTGTGAAGTCACTGTCAAGTCACTGTCAAGTAACTGTTAAGTCACTGTCAAGTCACTGTCAAGTCACTGTCAAGTAACTGTTAAGTCACTGTCAAGTCACTGTCAAGTCACTGTCAAGTCACTGTCAAGTCACTGTCAAGTCACTGTGAAGTCACTGTCAAGTCACTGTCAAGTCACTGTCAAGTCACTGTCAAGACACTGTCAAGTCACTGTCAAGTCACTGTCAAGTCACTGTCAAGTCACTGTCAAGTCACTGTCAAGTCACTGTGAAGTCACTGTCAAGTAACTGTTAAGTCACTGTCAAGTCACTGTCAAGTCACTGTCAAGTCACTGTCAAGTCACTGTCAAGTCACTGTCAAGTCACTGTGAAGTCACTGTCAAGTCACTGTCAAGTCACTGTCAAGTCACTGTCAAGACACTGTCAAGTCACTGTCAAGTCACTGTCAAGTCACTGTCAAGTCACTGTCAAGTCACTGTCAAGTCACTGTGAAGTCACTGTCAAGTAACTGTTAAGTCACTGTCAAGTCACTGTCAAGTCACTGTCAAGTCACTATCAAGTCACTATCAAGTCACTGTCAGTTAACTGTTAAGTCACTGTCAAGTCACTGTCAAGTCATTGTCAAGTCACTGTCAAGTCACTGTCAATTCACTGTCAATTAACTGTTAAGTCACTGTCAAGTCATCGTCAAGTCACTGTCAAGTCATCGTCAAGTCACTGTCAAGTCACTGTCAAGTCACTGTCAAGTCACTGTCAAGTCACTGTCAAGTCACTGTCAAGTCACTGTCAAGTCACTGTCGAGACACTGTCAAGTCACTGTCATGTCACTGTCAAGTCACTGTCAAGTCACTGTTAAGCCGCTGTCAAACAAACAACTTGACCTCATGGCAGCCTCTCTTTTCACCCCACTTTCCCCTCACACCATCCCACTCCACCCACAACCCACTTGCTGCAACAAATAGTAAAAGCGGCTGATTTTGCAAATCCAAAATGCAACGACAAAGGCATACCCAAAAGAATCTGTCGCAAAGACAACATTTTTCTTGTTTTTGTCCCCCAGTCGAACGTTCGTAAAAGAGCTTCACTCTATGAAGTCGTTTAAAAGTAGCATGGTGTTCTTGTGGGATATGTTTTTTTGGGGTCAAAATGAGTTTAAACAATGCTAATTCGCCGCATGAGAGCAGACAGGGCGAAAGTTTACAGAGAGTTTACAGAGCGAGATCAGGAGCTGTTATGTGCTGACCCGGTGGGGATAATTTGATTTGCCATTTAGCGCGCTATGTCCCGTCTCACAGCTAGGTGTTGGACATGCACATAACAACCATTTACAATAATTAAATAATATTAATGTAGGCTGAAAACACCAAACATCGAGCTTAATTCAATGTCGGACCTTCTTGATTTGCTCCGACTGAAGGAACTAATCGAGTTCGAATAAGAAAATAAAATCAATCTTGTGTGTTGTTGAAATAAGCCAATCTCGAACTATAATACATCTCTTTACAGCTAAAATCGGGATCAAGACAAGAATTCCATGAGTTGTAAAATCCGTACTCAAGTCAATCCTCTCGTACTTGGTTTGAGAAAATCCGTGACTGACCGACTTGTGACATCGTTTGGGATTGTTTATTTGATATCTCACATTTAATTGTCTATCGATAGTTCTATCGGTACTAAACTACAGATTTAAATTTGAACTGAGCCTGAGGTTGCGGTTGAATTTTATGCTAGTGTTGGGTGTTCATTTCACTGAACATGGTTCACTTGTTCATTTGTTTTTTAAGAGAGTCAACTCACTTAAATTGCTCAGTTGTTGGTTCAGATGTTCAGCTGTTTTTTTGTTCAGTTGTTTAGTTGTTCAGTTGTTCGCTTGCTCGTTAACTAACCTCAAGGCATGGTGACGATACCGATCATTCGAATTAATTCAAGTCCTTTGTTGCTAGAATTTCGGTGCTAATGAACCAGCATCATTTTCCTCCTTCCTGTCATATAAACTCGGCCATAACAAATATTTAAATTTTTACCAATTGTCAACGACTTTCTCAAGATTTCGTTAAGCTCTCATTAAATTGAACTCTTTTATTAACTGAGAACCGTTTTTATTCGTTTAATATAAAAATGTGAACTTGTATTTCGCTTCAAGGGCTTTCTTGAATTTCGCTGAATCTGCCTACTTGAAATGACGCAACTTCTTAAAATTTAAAATCATTTTAAAAAACATTTTATTCCCCCCTTTTTTTTTAAAGGCTCAATCAATTTTGATTATAACGACTCTATTACGACCTGACCCCACACAATTCTTACAGCCAATTGCGCAATTTGAAGGGACAAAATCCCTGCGATTACACTCCATTGAGAGTTTTTACAAGTCAAGTCAGTTAATTGTTAAAATGCAAAGCAGATTGGGATTTTCCCTTTTCTTTTTATCCTGCCCTGATTTATGTAATAACTTTTTGTTTATTTTTTAGGCCGCCTTTGCTCCGTATTTTATGTGTATATATTTATAGATGAAGATCTAGAGATTGAAAGATATCAAGTTAAGTGCTTAAATGTTGCTTTATAACATTTTAATGGCTGGCTCCTCTGCCTGCAGCCTGGCTTCAAGTTGGGAAATGTCATAAAATTTTCAACAAGTCCTTTAACTTTTTCTGCCGAGGCAGCAGTCGCAGCAGCCATCCCAGTGCATGGCGATAAGCGCCAAAGCACTTAAAATGCTTTATTTCCACTTCAGCTACAAAGCAATTTTATTAGCTTTAGAAAATTACAACAAAGTCGTCGGCAGCTGCAACAACAAAAAATTATGATGACTTTTTAATTAAGCAACGACGAAAATTGTCGCCAAGTGAAAGCCAAATTGTGCAGCATCGAGGAATGAGTTGATAATGATGATGATGATGGGAAATGAGGAGGCAGATGGCATTTGCTCATTGTTTTGTCAGCGCCACGTGATGCGCAAATTCACAAACAACAGCCAAAGCCCAAGCTGGCCCAGACCGGAGTGTGTGCGGATGGGAAGGGAGCAGCAGTTGACTAATTCCAAGTCAGAGGCAAACACAAAATGCAGTCCCAAAGTCTGGCACTAGATAATGTTGCCTTGTCCTTGTCCATAATCCTGGCCATAGTTGCAGGCTTAAACAACAATCATTGTCAGCCGAATTACAAAACTTCACTCCTCTCTATAAAGTCAAACAATGGCATTCTCTTCAGTGGCCTGGCTGGCCGCCCAGCAGCTGGATTTGTATCTCTGACAGATTCAACATTTTGTTTTGGACCCAAATGAGTTGCCAACTTTCTTGTTCACTCATTAATTTTTGGTTTTCTGTTCAGTGAAAAATGTTTTACAGTACAATGCATTGAAACCGCAAAAGTTAAGCCAAAATGTTGTGGAAGTGGCATAAAATTAATTAATTTCCCCTTATGTATATTTCACAACTCAATTTGTAACCAAATATTGTAATTTATTTTAAACAAAAGGTTCGACTTGTTAAAATTTCAAATATTTTGCCATTTTTACTGCCCACCTGGCGTATGCGCAATTTCAAAGCCCACACAGAATGCATGCAAATTATGTTTCAATTTTATCAACCAGGCGTCACAGAACGCATCCTAAACGCATCGCAGCGTTGATAAACTGTGCGCATAATTTTCCATATCAAAAGAAAAGGCATCAGCAATTAAGTGAGCATGCAAGGGACATACTGCATTCTATTATACAATTGTGTTTGATAGATAATTACTGAAATTTTATGGAAGTGTGCTACACACAAAGCCCAGATAGCCCATCATTTGCGGCTCTCTGTTTAAGTGCTATGTGTGAGTGTGTGTGTGTGTGTGAGAGTAGATCCTGCATTATGTATGTAACACAAAATGCTCCACACTCTGTTAATTTTCATCAAATTAAAGGCACACATGGCACCAGGGTGGGATTGAAAAGTTTGAGCACAACATTTAAAATTTTGAAAAAATTACATAAATTGTAGCTAGGAATGACAGCTAGATATGTAAAAAACGAAAGTGGTACCTCAACTAAAAGTCTTAAATAAATGATGTTAAAAATGTGGCGGAATTTTGTAGGTAACGGGTTGCTTAGCTTTTACCAATTCGTGAAAACCAAACGTCGTCCCAATGCCTTACCTTCATCTCTTTACAATAAACTTGAAAATGCATCGTCTGACATTAATATTGCAAATCTCTAAATTCTTTCAATAAACTTATTCGTCGTCTGATGCCAGCTATTCTTATGCTATTTCCTCATATGATTTCAAACGCTGCCCCTCGATTTCATTCTCTTCTGTCCTGAATCGTTCTTTTTCCTGGCCCAGATAATGAGCCATCGTATATCTTAAGGCAATGCGCAGACCTCGCTTGCCTATCCTATCCACATTTTGTTTTCACTTCCATTGAGCACCTAGTTAGCTTCTAACTCCAGGGAAAGAATCTTTTATTATTCCCTTATATTCCGTGATTCATGGTTTCACTCAAGGTAAATAAACAGATGTTATTTTTTTCCGATTTAATTAAGGCTTCGACCGTGTCTCTCATTGTCTTCTGAATCTGAAATTCCGTCTGATGGAATTCCTGCTGGGTCTTCTTAATTGGATAAAATCCCATCTCCAGTTTGGAACTCACAAAGTAGTTCTTAATCGGATAAAATCTTATCTCGTCAAGAACTCACAAAGTAGTAGTAGCAAGAAGTTGCACTTCTTATCCGGCATTTGTGATCTCTGGAGTTCCCCAGTCGTGTTATTTATTAATGACCTGTCGAAGCATTCTGGTACACTGATGTACGCAGATAACTTAAAGAAATCTATGAGCCACAACTCTACCAACGATTCTGCTTTGCTTCAGGCTGATTTGAATTCCATATGTATGTGGTGCTCTTACAATTTGTTGCATTTAAACAGGGACAAGTATAAACTATGACTTTTATCGTAGAACCCCTTTTCTGATTAACTATTTAATGAATTCGTATCAAGGAATCAAACCGGAACCAAAACCAGAATCGTATACCGAAAAGAACCGATTAAAACTCAGAACCAGAACCGTCACCGAAACCCATATTTTAAAATTACATTAATTGTATCTAGGAATGAAGAATATCGAAACCGATATTCTTGGAACCGAAAAGACAGAAAAGAACCGCGAAAACAAGACTGGCACAGGAATGGCACTTGGCACTTCTTAGACCCTCATTGAATGTCATGATAACCATTGAACAGAAATGAACTTGTGTTATCCATTTCTGTTCAAGTGAAACTGAATGAGGACAGCAGTTCTGGCACAAATCCGTTAGCTGAATGTAGAGGCTAAGTCGAATCACACATGTATTTGTATGAACAGAAACTGGAAAATACAATTAGTTCAGTATTTTCACAAAACTATTTAATGACATCAATCACTAACGGAACAGAACCCCGCAGAACCGGTTCGGTTCGAGTTTTTAAGGTCCATCGAACCGGACCATCTACCGGACCTCCAAAATCTTTTATTTTTGGAAAAACATTTGGTTCAGAAAATTACTAAAGTCGACTTTTATAATTTTCTTTATATTATGGATGGAAAAAAATGATTGCTTAGTACTTGATTGGTGCATTATCTAATGGAGAACAGTTTTGTAAGTCATATCCAAACTGAGAATATTCCGACTATGAGAAGGGAAATAAAGTAATAGTCTAGTTGTATCATGACAATTTAATTTTTTCATATCTATGTACGATAACACATTGGAAGAACCAGGCATGTATGATTGATGGCGTTAACCTTAGTTAGATAGATTTGTCAAATAATAAGTTAAATGTGTCCTCTTCAACAAGAAAGTTTTACTTTTAACCAATTTGCTGAAATTCATGGAAAATTGAAAATGAAATTGATCAGGTTTGATAAGTTAAGGAACCGTTCATAGAACCGAATCTTATACTTAACGATGGGCTCGAACCTCCAGAGGTTCCTGAGCTTAAAATGTTTACAAAACAAAGAAGATGAAGTTAACTGGTGGTCAGGAAACTTGAACTTGTTTATGTATGTCTTCGAAAAGGGTAAATAAGTGTAGAACGTTTGTTTATCGGATGAAATTGGGTGGACGCAAAACCAATTCCCGATCTTACTTATTATTTTAAAGGTTCATTCCGGTACGTACCGGTATACCGAAATAAAAATCCAAGTACCGATACGGAACCGAATACTGAAATAATGTTAGATCCAAAACAGAACCTTTTACCGAATCATAAGTTTCGGTACGTACCAGAACCGGAACCGGATATTCGGGAATACGATTCGGTTTGATTCCCTGATTCTTATCAGCTTGAACTAGTTGAATCTTTCCATGATCTGGGAATTACTTAAACTTTCTTTTGGCACTCACATTGAACTTTCTGTGAATAAAGCCATGGGTTTGTTTGGTTTTATTAAACGTTGGTCTAAGGAGTTCAATGATCCCTACACGACCTAGCTCTTGTTTATATCCCTAATGAGGCTATTTTTGGAGTTTGGTCCATGTATTTGGATCTTTCAATCACTTTCCCTATGTTAAGGAATCGAATATTGTCCAGAAGCAGTTACTTTTGTTTGCTCTTTGCAAGCTGGGTTGGCACCCACAGTTGAGACTTCCTTCTTATATATCCAGACTCAAGCATTTGGACCTTCACTTGAGCATAGACGTACCATGTTGGTAATATTGACGCTGAGTACCTACTCGATGAGTACAAACACGAAACTATATTCCTTTAAGGCTTCCTGTTGCTTCTTCTTTATAACCCTCTAATTGTCCATTTCGTATTCTATGTAGGGACTACATAATATCCTTCCTCTTCTCAGTGGTAACATTTCCAACGAATGCTTTAGGTCTTTTATTATTTACAATCTTGCACTTGCATAGCTTCTTGTGTTTCCTGAAAATTCATTTTGATCATTGGTGGCCAATTCGCCTTCAAAACCAGCTATGCCCTTTATGAAAGCGTGTTGTCTGTATACCAATTTCAAGAATCTAGTGGTCCTTTCAGAAGCACATTTCGGTACGACTCTATGGTTTTATCAATTTTACAAACAAATTAGTTTTCATAGTAATAATGATCAGTAGCGGAGGAAATTTACAAAGCAACTATCTTATAAATTCTTGAACTTGGGCTCACATTACTTCATGAAAAATTTGCTCTCACTTTTGAAAGGTCCGGGTTTGTCATTTTGTGCTCACTTTATAAACAGTATTTTTTAAGAACAAATAACACTAGTTTACAGCCAAAAAGACCCATTTCTACTGAAACTATATTTAAGTGTAGTTTGGATTGGTGATCTCAAAAATCGATTTCAATAATTTTTTCAGGGCAACTTTTTTTAAATATGAGTTTTTTCCATTTTTTCGGTAGGATCACTTACATTGTATGCCAGATCTCAATTCATAATGGTCAGATAGAGTCAAGCAAGATATGAATCGAAAGGTAATTGAATGTTCAATAATAGCACAAATCACTATTTTCAAATCAGTTGGGTAGTTTCTATACAATAATAAAAATTAATTCAAAAAAATCGATTTTTAGCTCGAAAACGCAATAAATTTCCTTTCCAAACGCCTAGGAAAAATATTTAAAAATTCAAAAAAACTATTTTTATTTTTTCTACTTAAGAACCGCACTTCTCCGAAGAAAATTAGATATCGATAAACAAAATCTATAAATAAATACAGGAGCTGTGAGCAATTGAGTGCTGAAAAAAGTGGTGTTTTTGAGATTTTTTTGGAAATAAATTTTCGTTTGCTTCGACTTTGGTTCTGTTCTGGAATTTTTTTTCTGATGTGGCTATTCGCCCACTTCTAATATTGACCAAAAAACAAAGAAAAAAGAAAAAAAAATTTATACACTTAAAATACGCGAATATGACAGTTTGTTTCTTCACATAAATTGATCCAGCTAAAATATTTATTCATAGACTTTCTCCATCAATACCTTATTATCTTTTTAAAAGTGAAGTGAATATTAAAAATATTTTTTTTTGGATTTTTTTATATTTTTCCTAGGCGATTAAAAATAAAATTTCTTGCATTTTCAAGCAAAAAATCGATTTTTCTTTTAAATATTTTTGGTAATTGTATTCAAACTTCTAAGCCGGTTTGAAAACAAAGTTCTACGTTATTATTGACAATTTAATGACCTTTCGATTCATATCTTGCTTGACACCATCTGACGATTATGAATTGAGATATGGCATAAAATGTAATTGCACCTACCCAAATAATGGAAAAAATGCATATTTAAAAAACGGAGCCATGAAAAAATTTTTGAAATTGATTTCTGAGATCACCAAGCCAAACTACACTTAAAAATAGTTTCAGTAGAAATGGGTCATTTAATATTTTTTTTTGTAATCTAGTGTGATTAGTACTGACCGATGCGCTAAAAGTGAGTTTTTCGAAAAGATACGAGGGTTCCTTATTATTAATGATCTTGTGTAAAAGTAGCAGAGTTTTTTAGTTCATCCATGAGTTTAAAGGGGAAATCATATATTTTTAGAGAAAAGTGAGATATGTGCTCATGTCGTTTCATCTTAAAACGAGAAGGCCAAGCTAACTTCGTCTGTGACGAAGTTTTTATACCCTTGCAAATGCTGTTTTTGAAATGTCAGAGTTTAAGAACGCTTACATAAAAATCAAAAACTTTTGTAACTAAAATTCATTTTCCGTCAGATGAACATCTGATTTCGACCAAATTTCCCGAATCTTTTTGAAAACATATCAAATTAACAATCGCCAAGTTTAAGAACGATAAAATTGAAAACAAAAAAGTTTTTCCCACTAAGACTCATTTTCCGACCGATAAGTCCTATGGCAGCCTGAAGATATAGTCATCTGATTTCGACCAAATTTATCAAATTAGTTTGAAAGCTTTTAATATTAATAAGCACCGACCTTAAGAACGATTTACTTGAAAACAAAAAATTTTTTTTACTAAGACCCATTTTCCGACCGATCGGTCCTATGGCAGCTATAAGATATAGTCATCCGATTTTGACCAAAGTTTGCAAATCTGTTTGAAAGCATATAATATTAATAAGGGACGAGGTTGAGGACGCTAACATTGAAACCAAAAAAGTTTTTCTCAGTAAGACCCATTTTCCGACCGTTCGGTCCTATGGCAGCTATAAGATATAGTCATCCGATTTTGACCAAAATTTGCAAATCTGTTTGAAAGCATATAATATTATTAATAACCGAGTTTAATCACGTTTACATTAAAAACAAAATAGTTTTTCTCACTAAAACCCATTTTTCGACCGATGGTTCCAATGGCAGCTATAAGATATAGTGATCCGATCCGGTCGGTTCCGACATATTAGCAGCGTGCAGTAAAAAGAAGACTCTGTGCAAAATTTCAGCTCGATTGCTTTAAAACTGAGAGACTAGTTTGCGTAGAAACAGACGGACAGACAGACAGACGGACAGACAGACAGACAGACAGACAGACGGACAGACAGAAAGACGGACGGACAAAGCTCAATCGACTCAGCTCGTCGCCCTGATCAAGAATATATATAGTTTATGGGGTCGGAAATGAATATTTCTATGCGTTGCAAACTTCTGGGCAAAATTATAATACCCTTTGCAAGGGTATAAATATAACTGGCAACGCTGTTGAATACAACCTGGAGTTTGTGACGGCTAGCCGAATCACAGTTGCAAAAAACTTCGACTCCATAAAATAATGCAGGAATGAAGTGCATGAAGTAATGCATTCGAAGTTGAGTTGGTATGTATTGCTGCGTAATATACAGTGCCGCTCCAGTGCTCCATTTTTTTTTTTTGGCTCAACTGAATAGGTTTGACCACTATAACTTTTAAATAAAAGTATATAAAGCAAAATTTCAATGCACTGGGTAACTTAAATAATAAAGGACACTGTTTTAGCATTATTTTGTATTTGGTATGCCCACCCTTGTTCTTAATTATTTCAAACATACGTAATTTCATTTAGTTGCTTCAACTAGGGTCCCAGAGTCACTAAATTGTCTTCCTCCTTCGTATACTCTCCTGGACAAAAGTCCGCAAATGTTCTCGATAATGTTAATGTCAGGGGAGTAAGGCGGCCACTCGAGCAATTTGACGTTTTGGTCTTTAATCCACTGTTTTACAATCCGAGCGGTATGATTGGAAGCGTTGTCATGTTGGTACGTCTATGGAATATGACCATAAATCTCAGAAAAGTGGGGAAAAGCCTTTTGGAGCACAGTCTCCGAGGTGACAAACTGTAGCTCGCATGTTCCATAAAACGATATGGCTCCCCACACCATTACTCCACCTGCACAAGAGTGATGACGACAAGTGTAGATAGAATCGAGGGTTGGTCCAAATACACTTCCTTGAGGCACACCAGCGCGTATTACTCTCACGCTGGATGCAACCCCTTCCAATACAACCGAGAAGGTCCTGTCCGATAGAGAGCTTCTCACAAGGGTGTATAGTTGAGGCGGTAAGTTTTTTACCTTACATAGGAGTCCAGCGTGCCACACTCTATCAAAAGCCTGCCTAATGTCCAGGTAGACCGCAACCACGTACTCCTTAGCCAGGAATTCGAGAATGAAGTTTGTGACCCTATTCGACTTTCTAAACCCGAACTGAAAAGGAGGTGTTCTGCGACTCACCCCATCGATTGCCATGATTCGGTGTAGTAGGCACCTCTCGAAAATGTTTGCTACTGTGGATAGGAGGCTGATCGGACGGTATGAATCGACCTCAGACGGGCTTTTCCCAGCCTCACGGATCATTACGACCTGAGCCCTTTTCCACGCCTTGGGAAAGTGACCCAGTCGAAATGACGCGTTGAAAACTAAGATCAGGAAGGGCAGTGCTTTTTCTGGGAGAGCTTTGATGACCCTATTGGCAAGTCCATCCTCTCCTGGGGCCTTTTTATTGTTTTAGTCTATTCACACTGGCCGAAGCTGCGAGATTTTGTTTTCATTGGAAATACGTAGGCTGGGTGTTCACTCAAAAGTCGCAACATTCAAGCTCCAGCGCAGCTTTTATTGGTGTAACCATATAACTCGTGGATTATTATTGTTTCCAAGTGTTTTTGGCGATACTTTGCAAGCATACTAAGAAGTAGTAGCTGACATCTGTTTCTGAAGCTGCGGGTTTGGTGTGAACGCATGCTGCAGGTTTTTGTTGCTTCGATAAGTGTGAAAAGGCTATGCAAGTCTTTGATCAGGACCTGAACTTCCTTCAATGTGATTGATGGGACTGGAGGCGTGAGTTGCCCTGGGGTGTCAAGAACCTGGAAATTCAATCTGCAACTTCCTAGGACAGAATGCATGAATAATTAGCAAAGAGACGACGATTGCAGTATATGGACAAAATCGAATGCTGTTGAATCACTGGCACCCGCCTGTAACCCAACAAATTGCTGTTCATTAAGAGGTAGTTGGAAAAACTCTACAATGCTAGAACGTATAAAGGTATTTCATATAGTTGACTTTTCTTATACAATTTCATAAGATTACAGAAATTTTAGCATCAACTTTGTCGATGAAATAAACCGAGCCAAACTGTTTTCTGTTTAAGATTCGGCTCAGACTTTTCAACACAGTTTGGTTCTAAATTTAATTTTATAAAATAAAGTCGATATGGATATACATAGATGTTAATAACAAATAAATTATTTTTATGTTTCCCTTTTCCTTTTTGTGCAAACTTTTCATTCACACCTCGATTTTCGCATCGCGCTTTTCTGTTTACGTATGCGGCACAATTTTCCACACATGAAATAATTATAATTTTGTGCGTGCTTTGATTTTATGCCACTTGACAATTTTCCATAGAGTTTCCTGTAAATACCAAATTGAACACAGGGCTTTGATTGTTGTTGTTGTTGTTATTATTGCAGCTGCTGTGATGCCTAACATTAATTTGAAACGCTTCTGCCTAGGGGGTATTATCACCAGGAGCAACAGTTCATAAATAGAATTATTTTTCGAATTATTATTTTCTTTTTGGTTTACAACAAGATAACTTTGATTACAGAAAGATTTATTGAGGTTGGGCATGGGAAAGTACATTATAAAAATTTTTGTACGTATTTACATGAAATTAAACGGAATTTGTCAGAAAAGAAAGTTGGTAGAACAATCGATTGAAATTGAAATTTTAGTTTGTTTGAAGTTTTAGAAATCCAATCCATATTGCGATTTAGAAATGGAAATAAAACATTAGTCAAGGTGTAAAAGTGGAAAGCAAATCAGGTATATTTATGTAAACAGAGTAAAAAAAAAAACCTGTTCAGAAATAAAGTTGCCGTCATCTCAAAACAAGAACGAAATATTCTCAACTTTTATGAGGACAAATTGTGTTAAACGTTTTTGACTGTTTCTTACACTGTTTTGACATCATGAGTCCAATGTTTCTTAATTTTTTCCTCTGTGAACGTAAAATGTGAGGCTACCTTCAAAAAATTTTAAGACCTAGCACTTTTGAAAGCCTTTTTAGTGGGTATATGAATTATAACAATAAGGAATGTGGTCCATTCGATTTCTTCTGATCTAAAAATTTACTAAATTTTGAACGAAAGTAGTTGTAAGCCAATGTAACAATCTAAGAACCCAGATTCGAGCCAAGAACTTAGGTTCAATAAGTACGAAAACCGTTCCGCGAACTGAACCTTAAACTTTACAACTGGTTCGATCCCCCGGAATTAACTTTGTTCAAGATTTTACATTTGAAACCGCCCTTCGGTTCGTGTCCCGGTTTCTAAACTTAGCGAAATGAAGGTTCTCGTTCGAAACTTGTTTTATAACTTTTAGTTCGTTGAGTCAAGTCGATATATTTCTTGGAGCGGATGCATTCCTTCAAGCTATTCGTCAAAGCATGTACTGCCATTTAAAAACTTGACTTTTACTTTATTTCCCATTTGAAAGTCGTAATATCCCAAATTTTTCTAGTATTTCCAAAACCCATTTTCCAGCCAAAATATTAAGAAAATTTTAAAATATTTCAAAAAGTGACCTAAGTATCTTTTGTAACAGAATTTTTTTCAAAAAGTGGCGGCCCGGCTTGGGTTTCAGTTCACGAGCTCAAACATGTAGAAGGTTTGTGTCTAGTGCATGAATTTATAAATGCATCTTAATAAATCTAAACCAAATGAGATACTTCCCAGAAATTCGTTTCGGAAAATCGTTGTCCTCGCAATTGGTTCTGGTGTAAGTCTTTGGAAGGAATCCTACCTTATTCCTATTCATAAGAAGGGTCCAAAGTCAGTTATATCGAACTACAGGTGTGTATCGAAACCATCGGACATTAAAAAGCTTCTCGAAAAGATCCTGACTTCCCAACTACAACATTATTGTCGCTCGGTAATATCCAAATCTCAGCATGGTTTCATGAAGAATCGCTCCATATCTACCAATTTGTAAACAATGGATTTGTCAATAAGCAGCAAACTGACGTAGTTTATACTGATTTCAGCAAGGCTTTTGACTCTCAATCATGAGCTTTTAGTACAAAAATTGTGTTTGCTCGGCTTCCCTCCACTCCTCCTCAACTGGATCAACTCATATCTAAGCGATCGATCTCAACGAGTTCGTTGCAAATCAATACTACCCAGCTCCATTTATGTACTATCTGGGTTTCCTCAAGGTAGTCATTTAGGCCCTCTACTATTTAACCTATTCATAAATGATATCCCACAGGTTTTATCCCATTCGCATGCATTGATGTATGCCGATGATCTCCTCTCCTCCTCCAATCCGATTTAATCTCAGCAAGTGTAAATGTATGACCTTTTGATTTTGATTATATGATTAAACGAATTGGAACGAATTGATAAAGTGGATGATTTTAGTGTACAATTTGTACCCAAGTTATGTTTTGAATAGTCATATGGCGGTCATCGCAAACAAGGCAATGGTAGTTCTCGCGTTCGTTAAACGATATTTCAAGGAATTTAATGACCCCTACGTCACTAAGCAACTGAATGTTTCCCTATTGAGACCAATCCTTGAATATGGGTCGTGTGTCTCCACACTACCAAAAATATCAAGATCAACTGGAATCGGTTCAGAAGCAGTTCTTAATTTTCGCTCTCCGAGGCTTAAACTGGGACCCTTCTATCCATCTTCCTCCTTACGAGGACAGATTACGCCTAATCAAACTGCCTTCACTTAAGAACCGCATAAATTGCCATGGTGTTCTTTTTATATCATCTTATCTTATATTATATACACTGCTCGCCACTTGAATAGGACATCTCTAAAGTCGATTTGCTATAGTTAATTGCTGCTAAACCAAGCCATCTAGGAAAATAATTTTTGTTTTCTTATAAAGTTTATTTAAATGTAGTAATTAGACGAAAATTACAAAATTATTCAAAAGTTGTAAGTATACAAAAAACATTGTTAACCAATAAGTAACAAATTTTGGAGTCTTCATTTTGCACCACTTGAATAGGACACTTTATCTAAAAACCATTTAAGAATATTTCAATCCTTTTCAAATAACAATATTAATTAAATAAGAAATTACTAACATGTTTTTAAACCAAAAAAAGTTTTTAAAAGTGTGTTGAGTCTCCTTTTTTCTCCAAAACCTCACACATTCGGTCTGGAAGGGATGCATACAATTTTCCCAAATAATTCACCGATATCGAGCCCCATGCTAATTGGATAGCTGCAATTAGTTCGGGAACGCTCGAATATTGCGGACCTGATCCATATACTTCACGTGTTAGCCATCCCCACACATTCTCAATGATATTCAAGTCCGGTGAATAGGGTGGCCAGTTTAATAACTCCACGTTTTGGCTCGCTATATACGATTTAACAATCCGGGCCGTATGTATAGGGGCATTATCATGTTGATAAATCCATTTTAGATTTGCAAAAAGAGTTTGGAAGTGTGGAAAGGCCTCTCTCAATATACCACAATAACACAACATATTCATGGTGGTTGGAATAAATTTAAGCTCACAGGTGCCATAATAGGAAATGGCCCCCATACCATAATACCTCCAGCACTGCTGTGCAACTTATCAAGATGGTGTGGTTCTTTTCGAAGATCATGAAAATAGTAGCTGTAGCCATCGGGTCCCTCCAAATTAAACTTTTTTTCGTCCGAAAAGACAACCCGTTGCCACTCCGAAGTCCAGGTGACATGTGCGCGCGCGAAATCAAGGCGTTGTAACTTCCGAGCCGGGTTAAGAGGTGGCTTCTTCTTGACTTTTAGTCTCTTCAGGTGTGTAGCATTATTAATAACACGACGCATGGTTGTCAAACTTCCTTTAACGTTGCATTTTTCCCTTATCTTGGCCAAAGAGTCGTGCGAATTGGAAGCTTCTCTTAATATAAGTCGCTTGTCCGCGATGGTAAGCACACTGTGGGTGCGGCCCTTCATGTTTTTACCATAACTAGCCTCATTATTTAAAAAATTTGTTATGACGTGACGGCTCCTGTCGACTTTTTTTTGCTATTTTGGCAATAGAAAGGCCAGAATCCTTGTAAGCTTGGATTTTTACTTTCTCCGACTCAGATAATGAAGTGCCACGCCCCATTTTAATTTTTTTTAATTTTATATACACTTCAATTAAAGCAAAAAGTTTAAGTAAGCCAAAATTTGTGTGCACGTGTCAACGATACCGACCAAATAAAATGCATGTTCTATTCAAGTGGCGCAAAAATTCCATTGAATTTTTGCGAATGCTCACAAAAAGTGCAAGCAACTTTATAACGGTTCTATTCCAAAACTTGGAATATACCAGAAAGAGAGAAGAATGCTTGCACAAAGATAATATGGAAAAAATACCGTTATTCTACCATTTCGTTTTCGAGTTACGAGCAGTTTTAAAGAGAGCATACAGGGTGTCCTATTCAAGTGGCGAGCAGTGTAAGTCTTGCTGTCCCACAATGCATACATTGTCAATACGGGATGATTCTATTTACAACGTCTGTCCTCGTTCGTCTCGTTCTCTCGTCTAATCAAGTCTGTGTGTCTTGGCATCCATTTATTACTATCTCGAACATTCTGTATATAGTGTAACCATCGTCTCTGTCTTAAAATACCTTAAAGCTAAAAAACTTATCGATATATATATACATTTGGCGGTTATTTTCAAATAATTCCAGAGCCCACACTTGAAAGATATCAGTGGGTGTCAAATGACCTAACTTATTTCTTAAGTTCTCCGAAAAATTCTGATATACAAAGACTTTCTGGTCTGACAGAACTCAGCCACTTATATTGCAATTATAATGAAGCTTTATGTGCATCAAACTTAGCTGCATCATATAAATTACTTATCCTCATTAAAATTTAATCATTCTCACAGTTTTATGAGTAATTATTTAGCTTTGGCTAATTATAATAAGTTGAACTTTCTTTCCTTTCACATGCTCTCTTAATAAGCTCTTCTTTATAATTCCGAGCATGTTCTGTTCGTGTGTGTGTTTGTTTATTTTTCATGTACTTGCGTATTAAAAATTCATTTTCTTCCAAATCCAATTAAATTTCTAATTAATATGCGTCGCATAGGTGATGTACGTACAACGAAGAAGAATCAAATTAGCTAAACTGTTGATAAGAAAAGTTTCCAAGCCTGGTCCATGGGTATGCGACGCCTTTGATCTTTTGATATGACCAGGTTAATAATTTAATTTCCACTGCATTGACGTCACAAGCACTTGACCTTTAGGTAGAAGGGTGCAACCACACCCAGCCCATTTTGTGGCACATTCATTAAAAACTGCTTAGTTGGCAAAATACAAAAATTAAGAGAAAAATAAAAAAAAAACAGGGCGCAAACAGGAGCAAACTCCCATCATGTGGGTGGTTGACATAAAAATTACGCGCATGAAAGTCAACATGGAAAATGAGTTAAGTACACATCATAAGCGGACATAGCTTGTGTGTGCGTAAAGTGGTATGAAAATGGGGCGAAAGCAAAAAAATGCGGCAAAATTAAATTAGTTATATAAAAAACTTGTTGTGGGTTTACCATGTGGCCCCTACGGCTATTTTAATAATGCAAAAGTCTGGGTAGAGAGCAGCATTTTAGTTCTTCTATGAAAAAATATGAGCACTAATGCTTTTAATAATAATAATAATTAAGTTTTTTTATGCTTCGGTTTTATTAACAGGATATCCATCAGTCGTGCTTTAACTTTTTCACTTTCTGTTTCTTTACCTTGCCATTTCCCAAGTAAATTATTGACTTTAATTGAGTGAAAACAAACAAAGTAAACAATTTGCAATTGAAACTGTGTATTTAGTGAGTTAATGGGCGTAAGGGATATTAATGTAACACAACACTTGTTGTATAGGTAAGAGTTGTTTAAATATTCAGTTCACGGTATGGTCTTGCCTTAAGAAGAGAAATTATGAAATGCACTTACAATCTAGATTAGATTTGGCATATGTGGGTTTTAATGTACATAACTGACTCAAAACATATATTTTATGCAATGACAATTGCAACAGGGATGTACAAGTCTTAAGACAGCGTACATGTAGGAATTACTTTCTGTTTTCTTCATATTAAGCTAGAGCTTTTCATTTATATTACATTAATACAGAGTGAGCCATTTAAATCTTCGTCATCTGGCGTCGGTCCTAGCGAATTTTTACCATGGAACAGTAAACGCCACAACAACGAGCTGCTAACGCCCATCTTAACATTCAACACCAGATTTTCTGAGAATTTCTTTTCCGTGAATAAATAAAATTGCTACTTCTCCACGACTGGTTTGGGAAGGAATCATTGGACCATTCTTCTTCGAAGAGAATGTTGGAGCAGCCTTAACCATCAACACTCTCTGTTTCGCGCCATGAGAACGGATTTTGTCATGCCATCTACCCCCCTATGAACAGAGATTGCGCCTAATTGACCTCCCGTCACTTAAATCCAGAAGAATCTGTCATTCTGTTATTTTCATCCACAAGCTTTTGGCGGGCGAGATTGACTCCATTGCTCTTTTATTTCTAATTAATTTGTCAGTACCACTTAGAGCAACTCGACACTACACACCTTTTTACCTTCCCCTTCCGTTGCCTGTGCCTTGCTTACAACGAGTACTATCACCCATTTTCTATAGATGGCTCTATTATAGAAGTTAAGAACTCCTTAATGTCATTCCTCAACTAAAACATTCATTCCACGGCTAGTGCGCACTCTGACCACTTATGCTGTGAGTTGGACCATAGCTGGCATTGGCCAATAAATTAATCCCTCCGGGTCTGAGTTTGCTATTAACTGGATTATAATTGGATTGATTTTTAAATTAGTGGCCGAAACACTTTGAAAAGTGATGAAAAATGCAGAGCAACGATTACATTGCATCATTTGATCTGGCAGCGACCATTTATGCAATATTATTTTTCACAATTAGTCAAACGAATTTTGCACTGTTTGAAATAACCACAAAAATCATTTCCCTGCAACTTATACCCTTGTTCCACTGGCACATTTTAGAGATTTTTCTCTGAATAATCTAAATTATATCATTTTGTCTGTATTTCTTCTTCATAAAAAACAAGTGTTCATTAGGGTGATCATCCGCGACGGATGACCAAGTCATTTTAACAATATTTAGCTTTTTTTAGCTAAAAGGCTGGATTTTCTATCGATATGATATCGAATTTCCAAGCCAATAGGAACAGCTGCTGTGTCAATGGCGCTGATATGAGGACAGAGGGTTTAAGCTCAGTTAGAGAAGCTTATGGGTTCCTTTCCAAGGCAAGCGACAAATTTTCCTTTCTTTGTTAAAGAATGTTAAAGTGCCATGATATTTTATATGAATTAATTCCGAAAACTGGCTATATCGAGGAAGGCATGCTGCTTTATCTTTGGAAGGCGACCTTAGGTTAACAATTGCAATCAACGCAATCCAACCAGCTCACACCAGTGCACTGGTTCCTCTTGTAAGGAAATGTGTCTAAAACAGGGTTCCCCAAGCAGAGAGAGCGAAAATGTGACTGTGTCTCTCTCTAACATACTGTGATGCATGAGGCGCTTAAAAAGAATTTTAAAAAATGTGGTATGACTCACCTCTCCCTCCTACACTATGTAATGAACACAGTATATAGTTGTCTGCAAGCGCTTCTTCTTCGATGCTCAGCTAAACTGGACCTTGGGGAATGTGAATGCCGGACGGGACCCGTTAAGGGGGCTAGCTACCAGTGGGATGGGGGGTTCTTGGCAAACACAAATTCCACCGCATTACAATAGTTAAATTTTTTTAGAGTCCCTGATATAAGCCTAATACTCCAATCATTGTTATTATTTGAAGATACTATTAACTCTACTTTACACGACTTTAATCAAAAAAAGACAGAAAGGATGTCGGATACATTAATCAGATCAAAGGCACTCGCGCAGTTGGAGATGCGAGGCCGGCGTCTAAACCCTCCCTCCATGATTCACTCTCGCCGTTGATCATAGTGAATCCCTAGCCAAACGTGCCTTTAAACTTTTCACCCCATCACCAAAGGAATGCCGAACCTTAGTGTTTCATTTTTCAAAGCATTACAAAATTTATTTCAAGGATTTTAAATTAAACTGGGAATGTCAACTTCTACTCATATTTAAATTTTATTGGAGCGCGATTATACACTATCTATTGTATGCAAAATTATATACTAACAAAACCTTCCAGAGATAATAAAACAGAAAAATTACTTGTCTTCAGGAATAGATTAGCGATTAACTTATAATTCTTTTAATTCAATTTTAAAACGAAGTCCATTCAACCCAAAAGACTGGTAACTCTGGATTCCATGCAATTTAGTCGATACTTTGCTTGTGCGTACATAGTACGATTCTGCGATCACTATAATATTTTAGTTACCCGAGATTTCAACACAAAGCATTCGGAGTAGCTGTCGCTGAAAGCGCACTTACCCATACAGGTGACGATGAGAGCTCTCCTCGATTCTGCTGCTGGGGAGGTTACAATATTATATAAATTATGATCTGGGGCAACTAAGTCTTCGATCCAATTATGACCTTGACAAAAATGTTGTGCGAGATTCCAGAAAATTGTTGGATTGAGTTGACATCATATGTTTCTTGCGCTAGAGTAGCATTATGGATGCCTCAATTTAGGTCAACCGCTTATATTCATATAAAAGCCAAAGGGAAACCTTATAGCTGGCTTTCGCTTGTCCACTGCGGTTAACTCCGGTATTCTCCGCCTACACCCGCATTTGCAAGTGTTATTTATCGGCTCTTTCCTTCGCTAAACACACATCTGGAAAACGAGGGTCTAGGCTGCTTGCGACACCTTACGACTTGCTAGCTCGATCTCATAGCAGAGCTGCTAAGTCGGCCTGGCAGGTTGGCCGCCCGGCAGCGCTGCAATGCTTTTTGCGTGCTCCTGGCCAAGATTCCAATACAAATGATTGCCGAAGGAAAACCAAAATTAAACCTGGATGGACAGACAAATTAGTTGCTGGCGCTAGCCTCGTACAACACTCCTGTGTGCTCCTTGGCTAATATTACCTTGCGCTGCAGTGGGTGGGATGTTTAAAATTGGCCCCCAAAGCCCGTCAAGAGTTTCCAAAGTATACTGTTTATGCCTATTGAAATTAGAGGTTACACATAACATAGGGGCCATGTTCGATAAGAATTACATTCAATATTTACCCTTTTAAATTCTATCACATTCCCAATGCACACAAAAAGGAGGTTCAGACCACCAAAATAACAACAATAAGCACTCTGTGTTGTTGTATCAACACGATTGATTAACAAAAAAGTCAATTTGGCGAAGGATGGCACTGGAATTTGCGGATTAACAAAATTTTACGTCTGATCGTCAACGAACGAAAAAGGAAAAAAAGTGTAACTGGCAGCCATCTTTGGTAAAGTTGCCGGACAGTTGCAAGCTCAGGGTTGCTAATCGATAGATTGGCTTGCTGCTTGATGAGTCTTAGGGGCCTATACACGAGCAGGGCTTTCATTCTTGATCATTCTATTTATAAAAACAGTCGCGTTGCGAAATGGTTTGAAAATTGCAACGACCATTACAACTAACCCACACCACATACAAGCATAAACAATCAAAAAATCATCAATAATAAGAGAAATAATAAGAATGGAATGTACCAAAAGGGGTAAAATTAGCCGTTTTGTACATTTTATTTTGAAATTTACAACTAATTGTTAACGCATTAAAGATCAGCGTATAAAATTTCAAAGGGAAAAATAGAGAAAAGCTAAATTCGGCTCGACCGAAGTTTATATACCCTTGTAGCTTGTATAATTTATATAAATTAAGGATTTAAATGATTTTCGTCGAACATTCATAGCTGAGCTATTTCCCAAACTCAGCTAAAGATGGCGCCATTACTTTGACCATTTGCTTGCCAGTTTGTTATATGGCAGCTATACGAAATATTCTTTAGATTTTGACCAAACTTCCCAAATTTGTGTGGAAACTGATAATATTCATAATTGAAAAGTAAAAAGACGCTACCATTGAAAACAAAAAAGTTTTTCTCACTAGAACTATTTTTTCGACCGATTGTTCCTATATCATCGCCATCCGATTTGGGTCAAACTTGGCAGAATTGTGTGGTAGCAAATAATATTGATCAGTAACATGTTTGGGAGCAATAGCATTGAAAACAAAAACGATTTTCCTACTAAGACTTTTTTTTCAGAACTATATTTTGTGGCAACTATACTATATAGTTGATCGATTTTAATAAAACTTGGTGGAACTATGTGAAAGCATAGAAAACTTATAAATACAAGGTTAGGGAGCGTTTGCACTGAAAACAAAAAAGTTTTTCTCACCAAAACTAGTTTTTCGTCCGATCGTTCCCATGGCAGCTATGTGCTATATTCATCCGATCCGGCCGGTTCCGACTAATGTGAAGCGTGTTTATACCAAAAGACTTTGTGCAAAGTTTGGTTACGATAGCTTTAAGACTGACGGAGGATATAGCAAAGAAACAGACGGACATGGCTATATCAACTCAGCTCGGAGTTGGAGCACAATTTTAATATACCCTCTTTGGTACAAATACGCTGCACATTTGTCGGAACCGGCCGGATCGGATGAATATAGCACATAGCTGCCATAGGAACGATCGGTCAAAAAACTAGTTTTAGTAAGAAAAACTTTTTTGTTTTTCAATGCAAACGCCCCCAAACCTCGCATTTTTCAGTTTTTTATGATTTTACATAGTCCCACCAAGTTTGATGAATATCGGACAACTATATAGTATAGCTGCCATACAAAAGTTAGTGCAGGTTCTCAGTAGGAAAAACTTTTTTGTTTTTAATGCTATCTCCCCCAAACTTGTTACTGATCAATGTTATTTGCTACCACACAATTCTACCAAGTTTGATTCAAATCGGATGACTATAGCATATAGCTGCCATAGGAACGATCGGTCAAACAAAGAAACAAATTTAATACTCTGCTCAAATTGAACAAGCAACTCACTAGCGAGTTTACCTCCAGTGCTGAGATGCTTAGTCAATTTAAGTTTGAGTCCCCGCCCTCGCGTCAGCTGGAGCGTCAGTTTTTAGAACTGTCACCTCCCGTTGGCGGCAAGTCGTCCGAACCTACTTCTTCGTTGCTAGTTTCACCTCAATGTTTTGACTTGTCACCAACCATTTCTCTTTCCGCATCACCAGGAACTATGCTTGATTTGTCTCCTTTACCTCCCTCCCTGAATCAAGATACTGGTGATACTTTAAATAAACCACCAACACATAGGATAGCTCGTTCCCCAATTGCACCGCCTGAACCTGTTGCCAGTGTTTCGATTCCTTCTCAGCCTCCACTTCTAACTGTGATTGCACCAAGCAAGCAAGTTTTTGTGTCTAGGTTGTCCACTGAAACTACTTGCGAGAAAATTGCCGCGTATATTGCGAGCAAAACTTCAGCAAGTGTTTCGATTACAAAGTTTAATTTTGCCCAACCTCGTAAAGTAGCTTCCTTCAACATAAATGTTCCAGCTGAAGCATTTCCCATCATATGCAACCAAGAATTTTGGCTGCCAGATATGATTGTCCATGAGTTTAGGCAAAAAAATCGAGTTAGGCCAATGCCCGTCAGCTTGCCCTCTTTTAGTATATCCTCAAATGTAGGGTCTAGTTCAAAAAATTAGTTCTGTCCCTCAGTCCGCATATAGCCTATCAGAATGTTAGGGGTCTGTTATCCAAACTTTCTATCTTGTTCTTAAATAGTGCTTCATGTGAGTTTGACATTATTGCATTCTCAGAGACTTGGTTGAACCCATCAATCTCTGATTGTGAAATTTTATCAAATGACTTTTTTATCCATCGACATGATCGACCTACTCGCAGAGGTGGAGGTGTACTGATCGCAGTCAAAACTAACCACCGTTCGGAATTAATTCCATTAAATCTGCCTGATGGTGTTGAATTTGTTGCCGTAAAGGTATCTTTTCCTTCCTCTTCTTTATATATCACTTGTTCTTATATCCTTCCCTATTCCGATATTCAAGTTTAAATGCATCATATAGCTTGTATAAAAGATGTTTGTGCCCAATTACGAGACATTGACTCAATGGTTGTTGTAGGCGATTTCAACTTGCCAAACATTGCCTGGCCATTTCTAAATGGGTCAACTTATCTTGTTCCTTCAACACAGCATGACTTCTTAGATCATCTGTTTGATATGTCCTTGTTTCAAATTAATACAATTCCAAACCATTTAAATAAATTGCTGGATCTAGTCTTTGTCGCTGACAGTGCTAGTGCCGTAGTCTCTAGGTCTACCCCCCTATCACTTCCTAAAGATTCTTACCATCCTACAATTGAAATCTCCCTTTCAGTTTCTGGACCTACCTCTTCAACATCTATAGCTTCAAACAAACCTCGTCGTTGCTTTCGTAAAGGAAACTTTACTTTATTAAATCAACTTATTTGGGCAACAGACTGGACTCCTTTGTACAATGCGGTTGATTTAAACTTTGCTTTTACCTTTTTCTATGATTCCATTAATTCTCTTTTAGATATTTGTATTCCTAATAGCGCTCCCTCTGCAGTGTCCATTAATCCTTCTTGGTACTGTCCTACGCTTTCTAATTTGAAAAATATTAAGTCTAGATGCTTCAAAAAGTATAAACGTTGACTTTTCTCAATACTCAATAGCAAAATCGAACTTTACACTTTTCAATTCTAAGTGCTATAAGAAATATCTTGCCCGATGCAAAATTCAATTTGCAGAGGACCCAAAACAATTATATAGCTTTGTCAACTCTAAACGTAGATCCTCTTCTTTACCTTCTTCTTTTTTTCTTGGTGGCCAAAAGGCTAACGATGACTCCACTGCCGTTGACCTATTCGCCGACTTCTTCCAATCAACTTATTCCTCTGCCCGTTTTACCAATACTTCTTATCCTTATAACATTCCTTCTTCCAACTCGATATGTGCTCCCTCAATTTCAGAAAGCTCCTTGCTTTCATATTTAAAATCACTTAAATCCTCATACTCCCCTGGGCCTGACAACATTCCCAGTTGCGTGCTTAAAGAGTGTTGTTTTTCCTTATGCAGTCCTTTACTTAAGCTTTTTAATCTATCTCTAGAATCGACTGTGTTTCCGAATCTTAGGAAAGAATCTTATATCATTCTTCTTCACAAAAAGGGAGGAAAATCTGATATATCCAATTATAGGGGTATAGCGAAGCTTTCCGCTATTCCAAAATTATTTGAACAGATTCTAACCTCATCCTTACAGCACTATTGTAAATCGATTTTATCACCTTTCCAGCATGGATTTACAAAGCGTCGGTCAACTACGACCAATTTGCTTGAATTTACCTCAATGGTTAACGATGGATTCCTTTTAAAAAATCAAACTGATGTCATCTACACCGACTTCAGTAAAGCATTTGATTCTGTGAACCACGATATTCTCCTTTTTAAGCTTGATCGTTTAGGATTTCCTTACTCTTTTCTGCTTTGGATTTCGTCCTATTTAAAAGATAGAACTCAAAAAGTTATGCTTCGCTCTAATACTTCAAAGCCTGTCTTTGTCACTTCTGGTGTGCCACAAGGTAGCCACCTCGGCCCTTTGTTCTTTACTCTTTTTATTAATGATCTCCCCACAATATTGTCTTACTCTCGGATACTTATGAACGCCGATGATGTAAAACTTATTTTATTTTTCAACGACCCGACGCATTCCATCATAAAACATATTTCATATCTCCCTGACTCGATATTCGCAGGGTATTTGTCAGTTGTCTTATAAAATCGAATTGGCGGGTTTATTAGTGAATAAAACGCGTATATGATGCGAGTGACTAGTTCCTCTGGTAGAAGCTGAATGTTTTATTAAGACATTGGTTTTTCCAAGCAAGCACATGACATACCACATGGTTGTAGGCTGCTTGAATTTCTATCTTATTGAAAACAGATGTGGACTTGAGTCCCAAACGCAGGTCACGGTCTCAAATTGCTCTGTTCAAATATCTTTGAACAATTTGCCTTCTCAGAGCCCATTTTCGGTTGCGGCTTATGGCCTCTGAGAATGAGCTATGAGAATATTCTCAGAGCCATCAAATTAGATTAGGGCCATCGAGCCCATAGCCACCGATGGCCGAAGTCATTCGTGTTTTTCACACAGACGCGAGCCGTACAAATGAGAACCAAATCGACACACACACTTACGAAATATGACTACAACAACAATGGACAAACATTCTCTAATCTAGATTAAATGCATTTTCTCCATCCCAGCCTCTTTTTCCCACAAATATCACCTTCTCTCCCCTCAAGTTGAAGTTTTATGTTACAATTAAATTTCAATGAAACAATTAACCATTTGATTGTAACAGTTAATTTATTTCGCTTTAATTCCTTGACTGGCTATTTGTTTGGGAATTTATTTTAAATTTGCCTTTGTAATTAAACAATAAATATGGCCAGGATTCAACAAAATGATGGTAAATGAACAAAAAAAAAAAATACTGAAAAATTTATAAAACTGTCAGCAGACAAAACACATGAGGCAAATGAATGTGAATGTGACAGGCTTGGGGCAGCAGTCTCATGCTCATTTAAAATTAATTATACGCCGAGTGTTGCAGCAACAGCAACAGCAAGAGCCGCAGCCGCAGCGGCAGCAGCAGCAGCTTTGCGTCATTTGCTTAATCGCCCGTTTACTGACGCACTGCGGCGACGACTGAAACGGAAGAAGAACGAGAAGGAGAGCAAATGCTCCTTTTAGTGTCTAATTAATGTGAGTTGGTACTTCATTTGCCATGTTTTATGTCCTCTACTGATGTTTGTAGTTTGTTATTGAAATATGACTCTGCCATTGGAATTATGAGTAGGAGAGGGCAATAAATAAAGTTGAGAATTAATATCAGAGAAATATTTATATTTCAAACTTGAAATTGAAATAAAAGATAATTTGGTGAGCTTTTTGTGGATAGCAGCTGTCATTACACTTCCTCACTATGATCCATGGAAATACGATTGGCTAATGAAAGCACGTTCCTTGGCGCCTCCAATTTGTTGCCAAATTAAATTCAAAGTACGCAAAAACTTTTCCTTCTTCTGGCACCTGAAAATGTGTTCTTTTCCTTCACAAGTAATTTTCGCATTTCCTGAAAAATGTGCAACGAAATTTAATTGAAGTTATTGCTGAGCGAAGAAGCCACAACCGCAAAATGAGGGAAACTTTTATGCTACATGCAGTGGCGCCTGCAGGTATGCAACATGTAAGCGCTCACCCGTACTCTTATTCCTGCAGCTGCCAACGAATTTTTGCATAATTTCCACTTGCAAAACTTTCTTTGCACAAACATTCAAAAAAAAAACAAAAATATAATAAAAATGCTTATAAAAAAACAGCAAACTCAATTTCATCTAATTTTAAATTGCAACAAAGTGTGGGTGGGTAGACATTTGGCATGCTGTCCGCATGGTCACCGTTCACATGGAAACTGACTCTTGCCACATGTTGAGCGTCAACGAAGAAGGGCGGGAGAGGTAGGCTGCCACGCGTAGCATAAAATTTGCATAAATTAAACAACGCCAAGACAGCAGCTAGCGGGAGACACAAAATGTCAATAAGTTGTTTAATTTTCCGTAAAAATTTTATAGCATTCAGTTACTTGTTGCTTTGCTTCTGTTCTAGTTTTCTACATTTTCTTTTGATTAGACAGTCTGTTTGGATTTGAGTGGGCAAATGAGAAGTTGTGGTCCAAGTGTGTGTTGATGGGATGTACGTGGAATGGCGATTAATGCTCGACATTGTGGTTAAGAAAGGCGCTGTAACAGCGATATCTTTAAATCTTAAATTTCCAAATTAGTAAATTAAGCGAAAATAGGTAAAAACTCTAATTTGGCAAAAATTCTTTTGACAAGCTTTCGCTTACAAGTTCCCTTCCTCAGGGCCAGCCTAGATATTTCAGATTAACCAAATGTTTGCCGAATCAAAACCGGAACTGAAAAATTGAACAAATTTTTGCAATGCTTAGAAGAAAGCACCTGCATGTATACACCTGATTTATTTGTAGCCTTGGCTATTTAAAGTGTAATTTGGTTTGCTTGGCATCAGCATCATACTTAGAACTTTTTGTTGTATGGTAACTCTGTTTATTGGTCAGTTCCCAGGTTTTTGAAAGCTTCGACAGCCTCTTCTGGAGTTGAAAACGAAAACTATTCAAATTCTTTTTTTCGTTTTGTGGAAAGAAACAATTCAAAACATAAAATTCACTTTAATGAGTCGACTTAAAAAAGCCAGCACTGTCACTGTAAAGGATGATAGGTAAGGATTGGTAATGAAATATGAATGTTGGTTCTGAGAGCGACATTCACAGCAGCCAAAACGTTCATGTCTGAATCAATTTGGTCAAACTTGTGAAAAAGAAGTTGGCGTATGCTGAACGAATCGTTTCATTTCCCAAGAAGAAAATGGAGAAGAACAAGAAAATAGTTTTCAAAATTCCGAGGGGACTTTTAAGTAAAGCAATATTAATAAATTGAATTTAATCGAAAGAGTTCTTACTTTTATGATAATTGCGGAAAAATATTATTTTCATCATTCTTGAAACTACATTTAGTTAATAAAAACTGTGAAAACAAGAAAATAAAGGAAACCACATCTAAACACATTTACAATTGAAAAGCAACTTTACCTTCGTACCTGAATAATTATTTTTCAATAAGTTTTGTGATTTGAGTTATAATTTTTTTTCAATATTTGTATTTGTAGAGCAAGTATAGCCTGCTCAAGATTGCGGGCTCTAAAGGATCCACCAACAGGACCGTACTATATAATGAATATATGAGATCAATGTTTTGTATGATATTGGTATCTTTAAGTATCTTAAAATATTGAAACAGCTTAACATTTTATACACCGAGAAAAAAGTTGATATGAAACGGCACTCGTTTCCACATTTTTATATTCTGTACCAAAGGTACACAGAGAATATAAAGTTTGTGCAAAAGTATGTAGCTGTCAGAAGGAATCATCTCTGACCCAAAAAGTATATATATTCTTGATCAGCATCAACATCCGACTGTCCGTCTGTCCGTCCGTAAGTATGAACAAAGAGATCTCAGAGATGGTAAGAGATAGAGGTTTGAAATGTATGGGACATATATTTTTAATACTTGCAGGCAGATCGAGATTGTTTTTAATTTTTACCACGCCCCCTTCCGCCCCCGCAATTTGGAAAAAACGTCACATCTCCCACAGTTTTGAAGATAGATTTTTCGTTCCTTCTAGAGATATCTTGTAATCAAAATTATTTATCGATTTGCTGAAGGAATGATAAATGTCGGATAAACGATACACAAGCTATGAGCAAAAACTGTTAACCGGTTAATTGAATTCCTAATTATTCGAATGCCATCTGAATTAATATACAGTTCCGCTCAACTGAATAGGTTTGACTTTTTTTTAGGTTTGGAACGTTGTATCTCTCTAACAAGCACTCCGATTTAAGCGAAATAAATTTTGTTGTATTCATTTGAGATTTCAATCATTTTTGAAATAGCAAAGTTTCTGTTCTGTTAGTTTTGTTTTTATATCATTTTTAATTATTTTTTCAAAAACATAGCAAAAAACTCCATTTGTTTTGGCTCAACTGAATAGGTTTGACCACTAAAACTATTAAACAAAAGTATATAAAGTAAAAATTCAAGGCACTGGGTAACTTAAATAATAAAGGACACTGTTTTAGCATTATTTAGTATTTGGTATGCCCACCACCTTGTTCTTAATTATTTCAAACATACCGTTTGGTAAGGAACCCTAATATTTTTCAATTTCATTTAGTGAAATTGTTGACCAGACTTTTTTACTTGCTTAAACTAGGGTCCCAGAGTCACTAAATTGTCTTCCTCCTTCGTATACTTTCCTGAACAAAAGTCCCCAATTGTTCTCGATAATGTTAATGTCAGGGGAGTAAGGCGGCCACTTTGCCGTTTTGGTCTTTAATCCAATGTTTTACAACCCGAGCGGTATGGATGGGAGCGTTCTCATGTTGGTACGTCCATGGAATATGACCATAAATCTCCGAAAACTGGGGGAAAGCGTTTTGGATCAGAGTCTTGTACAAATTTGCGTTCACCTCCGAGCTGACAAAGTGGAGCTCGCATGTTCTATAAAACAATATGGCTCCCCACACCATTATTCCACCTGCACAAGAGTGATGACGACTTAAAAAACATTCTTCCTTTCGCATATCGTGGAAATAGTAATTATGGCCATCCGGTTCATCGAGGTTGAACTTCTTTTCGTCGGAGAAGACCACCGTCTTCCACTCCTTGTTCCACGTCATGTGCTCTCAGACAAATTGAAGTCGTGCTTCCTTACGAGCATCGTTGAGAGGTGTTTTTTTTATATTTTCAATCTATTCAAGTGTTTGCGCTTCGAATAATTCGTTTTACCGTGGTCACACTAGCATTTACGCCGCATTCTTCCCTAATTTTACCAGCAGAAAGGTGGGAATATAAGGCAGTTCGTAGGATAAGTCGCCTCTCGGTTGCTGTTGTTGCATATTTTTTCCTCCATTCCTTTTTTTTCCATAGTCTGCTTCATTACGGTGAAAATTACTCACAACGTTTTGACTTCGACCGATTTTCTTGGCTATTTCATAGTGTTTTAAGCCAGATTCAATATAGCCTTTTATTTTACCTTTTTCAAAATCGGTTAAAGGTTTTCCGCGGCCCATTTCACAAAAAACTGATAGCAGTTGCTTTATATTTTGGAATACAAAAGAATTGAACTCTTTTCAATCACGCAGTCAATCTAAAAGTGAAGTCAAAAATGTAAAACCTATTCAGTTGAGCCAAAAATAATGGAGATTTTTTGTTATGTTTTTGAAAAAGTAATAAAAATGATATAAAAACTAAACTAACAGAACAGAAACTATTTCACAAATGATTGATTTCTTTATACAACAAAATTTATTTCGCTTAAATCGGAGTGCTTGCTACAGAGATACGTTTCAAAACTAAAAAAAAGTCAAAGCTATTTAGTTGAGCGGCACTGTATATATGGACTGGTGGGCGCAAAAATTCTGTTATTTTTGTAAGTAAAACTATATAGAGGTCGTCATCAGAAACATATTTCAGCTGCAGGTATCAAAATGTATCTGAAAAAATGAAAGGTTTTGAAGCCAACTTATTTATCATTTTATAGTAAAAATAAATAGTATTAATATTTACCTATTTAGTTGTCGCTATTCTTGGCTTTTAATGAACATCAGCAGCTCGTCGCATTTAGCAATAACAAGGTGAGGCTAGCTTAAGAGGTTGTTAGCTGCGACCGCGAAAGTGTTAGCGAAGCAATTAGCGCCAAATATTTGTAAGTATTTGTATTTGAAATGATAATAAGCACGCTGTCCCACCTTTCCCCACCTTGTTATTGCCGCATGGGTAGCTTGATAAGCATTGGAGACAATGGATTTGAATTTCTACGTATGTTTAGAAATAAGAACGAGAGCGTAAGTTAAAGTCGGCGGTGCTCGACTTTGGTATACCCGTTACTCAGTGGGGTAAAGTAAAACGAGTAACGGTTATAAAAAATAACAGGTAAATAACAGACAACAGAAAATTAACAGATCAAAATAAGCATGTCTGTTTAGTTAACCGACACCGCGATAGTTAAAATATAAGAAAATTCATTTATATAAGTGATTGTGATTAATACAACGCCGCTCGAATTGGCTTCCGATTAACAAAAAATCGGTCCCCAGGGAACACCACGAGGAGGCCATTGCGAAAACAATGGGGTCACAACATATAAGGGAATATGAGGACCTACGAGTCGACTTGAGCTGATTAAACCAGTATGGCTTAGACAACTCCATGTTCCCCAAAAATTTTTATTCGCGAAAATAACACAAGGCGAATTATTTTAAATTATAAAAGAATAAAAGAATAAAATTATATAATAAATATTAAAAATAAATATGAAATTGGGTATAGAAATTTAAAATGATAGTAATAATAAGGGTAGGTCCTCAATCAAAACCCCCGCAAAAACTTACTAAAATTCCACTGTGATAGCTATAAATAGTTTCAAATGTGCGCGCACTAGCTCTGCTATTGGGAATATTGGAAAATGCCCAATCAATATGAGTATTGCAATTGGTTGTTGAAGAATCCAATTGCAAAAGAGACCTGTATCTATTATTACTAACTAGAAAATTGTAGACAGTCCTACCACAACCTGAAAGTGCTCGAAGATCGATGTTAAAATCTCCCAAAACTAAAGAACTACTGCCTAACAAACTGGAGTTTTCTTGAATTAAATTTTCAAATTCTTCCCTAAACTTAGGCAATGGATAAGTCGGACTTCTATACACTACCAAAACTCCTAAAGACTGATATTTTAACAGGGCAAACTCGAACACTGGTGATGCTAAATTGTCTGAGCTTGCATAAAAACGACCGCTAGAACAAAGACTAACATTCTCAAAGATTTCATTTCTAATAAATATGAGAATGCCTCTTTTAGGTCGAACTCCGCTTGCTACCGACGGGCAATCTAGTCGCACTGCTGTGGAAAAGCCCGGTACCTCATATATTTCGTTAGAGTATGTGGAAGCCTCGACGAAGGACAAAATGGAAGATTGAAGCATAAGCTGGTCGGAACAAACATCATTAATATGACAGTGCAAGCTTTCAGTATTGTGGAAAAATACATTGAAATTGGAGCTGTCGAATAATGAATCAAAATGCGTACTAAGTAGCTTTTCGGTGCGAAGTATTTGAAGCTCTAGCTCTGCTGGTGATCCTTGGTCGGATCTCGGGGGAAGAAACTGCCCTACAATATAAAGACCTGCCGCACTTGTAGCCCTACTGCAACCTACATATAATGCTTCACGCTGCATTCTTGAATCAGTGTGGACCACCACCTTGGTATATGTAGCGCCCTGACTTTTATGGATCGTTATAGCTTCTGCAACTACAACTGGAAACTGTTTTCGGTCAATAGTGATTTGCTCGTTGGACTTATATTGAAAATTTTTGTTAATTTTCCGAACTGGGGTCCAAGAAGGTTCAGCACGATGGCTACATTTTGCACGAGCACTCACTCCTACGCTTTCTTCTATAAATTTTATCCAAAGAATTTCGGGGGCATTGGATGAATTGAGTCCTATTTGCATAAGAATACCCGTGGCTCCATTCACGAGACCATCTGCCGTATCTACATTGACCGTCATCATATACTTGGCATTGGCTTTTAAAACAAGGGATGTGCACAATCCTTGTGTCTGCGAAGTTTTAAATCCTTTTACGTCTTCTAAACATCTGTTTCTAGCTGCTGCATTGAGATGTGCGGCTTTTACAAAATCTACAGCTTCTGAAATGTGCTCTTCAGTGGAAATCGAGGATAGTTTTACCCTGTTATAATATTCTGTTTCCCTATTACTTAGGAAAAGATGTATTGCATCATCTGGAACATGACTGGCATCAAAAATTCGGGTCCTAAATAGATCAATATCTTCTGACGTCATTTGGCCGGATGCCATGTTATTTAGTGCTACTGCAAAAGGTTGGTCATCTCGCTGTCGCATTATCTCTGTTAGCTCAAAAAACTTAAAACGTGCCCACAGAGAAGATCCAACGATGGCACTGTATGGATCATGCGAAGATGGGGTGGGTTGGAAAATCCAACGATCACCTACAGGGCGTAGTTGTCTAAGATCGCCGAACACGATGACACTAATGCCCCCAAAGGGAGTTTCTCTATTATTGAAAATCTGTTTTAGGCGAGAGTCCAAATAGGAGAACATTTTCGCACCGACCATGGAAATTTCGTCAATAATAAGAAGCTTAAGATCTATAAATCTTGTACGAAGAGTATTTAATAAGTCTGATCCTAAATCTTTAAATGCAGACCCGGACTGGTTCAGTTGAATAGAGAACATGGAATGAAGGGTGGAACCACCTATTCCGAAAGCTGCTTTTCCTGTGGGAGCGCACAGGAGAATCTTTGCAGTTGTGGGGTCGCATCCACTCCTACTGTTGTACTCCAGGGAGAGGGACTGATATATTGCTGCTATAAGTCTACTCTTGCCGACACCGGCTCCGCCACCTACGAACTCATGGAAAACTGTGTTGTTCTTGGCATTGTGCAGAACATGCGTGAAAAAAGTTTTTTGCTTTAAATTTAAAGATCTAACTATGCTGGCCAAGTTTTCAGGGGATACAATTGGCGGTAGCCTTATAACTCGGACATTGCTATCCGGTTCTATACGTTGATCATTGCCATTTAAGTTCAAAAGATTAATTTGAGAATTTATTTCCGGAAATCCGAGGACTCTAAATTCTTCATCTAAAACTGCATCTACCGCATGCACCGTATCATCTTCAACAGCCATAGCTCTTCTAAGCGCGTCTTCTAAATCTTCTAGTACGTTATATTTCTGAAATCCTGCCTTTATAACGTCCTCGTGCGCTTGGTAAAACTCCTCACAGTTTCTGCGAACTAACTCTGCCTGCTCATCTCTCCACGGAAAATATAACATAACTAGCTCCCTAAAGTAGTTCTGTCTATCTGTGTTAATATTAAAACGTCTATATCTAATAGTACAAGGCTTGCTCCGTTCCCTAATAAAACCACTACCATCGCGGAGAGGAATAAACACATCACCTAGGACCCCACTTTCTTCATCATCTTCATTATCAGCACTTTGACGAGCTGTTCTTCGTTTCTCACTGAATTCATAAAATGCGGAGAAGTCGGCTAAACACTGGGCCTCGAGGCTATCTGGTCGTTGCACATAATGATCTAGCAGTCCCTTCACAAAAATGTCAGTTGAATCCTGAGGCAAATTTTGAAGTTGCTGTCTAGACTTGAGCATTTTAACTCGAAGTTCTGGCAGATTGGTATTAATATATTTGTCTTTGTGGCTAATATGCGACATTGACATTCCTAGGCAACAATAGGCGGCTTCCTGAGCAGAAATCTCAGTGCCGCAAACAAATTTATGACCAATATACTGCAACTTTTGTCTCATGCTTAAATTGCCTCTTTCAATACTTGAAACGGTTTCGCGCATCAGCTTTGAAATGCCCCTTTGCGATTTGTTAATATAATTAACAATATAGCTGCAGCAAGCATAAGGATCTAAAATGAACTGAATGTCCATATTGGCCCTTTGCA
>JBAMBO010002150.1:0-11328 GCA_037044535.1 Lordiphosa magnipectinata | reverse complement strand
AACGCCCAATGATGAGGCTTCAAAATGAAGTTAATTGCAACATTGTCCAAAAATTGAACCACCGTGAATGTTCGGCTTTGCCGTATGATCTTTTGCGCTTGGAGTATGTTCCCCTTAAGCTTCTTGCAGCTTTTGATGGCCTTTTCTTTAAATGAGACAGAAAAGTAAACTTTACCGCAAATTGTGTTTTGTAGGCACAAAAGTTGACACAAAAACTATGTTGTTTACACTTTAGCGAAACGACGCTAACTGAAAAAGAAAGTCTAATGATGAGCCTTCAAAATGAAGCCACATTTAAAAAATCCTTTAAAACTTTTTTGTACTCCAAATACATACTTAAGATCACAGAGTTTGAAAATGATATTATTCTCACATACTTCAAAAGGTGCTGAATAAGCGGTTGATCTTTCTCCTTCCATTTTTTTTTTGGCTAAAGTGTTTATATTTTTTTTTTTAAATATTTGTCAGATCTAAGTAAAGTTTTTATTTATTCCCCTCTCTGTTGATTTTCTTTTTAATTTTGAACAACTTTTATGACCCAAGAAAATTCCATTTTAGACCATTTCCAGGGTATTAAATGTTAATGCCTTTTTTTTTTAAGACGATTCTGTTTAACGCGCCTTTAAGCATTTTATTATTGCAAAACTCTTTCTTTCTTCATATGAAACCATGCCGAGACCTGCTACTGCCGGGTCGTAAAATTTCTCGGGTTTATTTTTACGCCAAGTTTTATGAACGCCACACACACTAATTAAAATATGAAGAGGCGCAACAAACAACAACAGCAAACGAGCACTAAAACGAAACTGAAACTTTAATTTGAGTGCTTCGATTTGCAATAATTAAGCATTAAGATTGAGCGTCCCATAAATCTACTTGAGACTTAAGCCAAGCCGCGACAATGTTCCAACTTATCTCTCAGGTCAGGAGAGCGGACTATAAAATAATAAAAAAGATTGAAAAAAAATATCACAGACATTTCAAATCACAGTCTATGAATGAATGAAATGTGAGTGGAAGTGTGTGTGTGTTTGTGTGAATGAAATGGGTATGGGAACAGCACTCACAATATATGTAGCAAAAGAAACGCATCCTCGCTTACTTTTGTTTTTTTTTTGTTCTTCTCTGGCGGCACTCGTATCTTTCAGTTGCTTTTCAATCGACAGTCCAAGGGTTGTCGCCTGTGTTGTCCCCTCGATGGGTACAGAGGCGTCGATAAAGCCACGGGGGGTCATAAATTCTTGAGCTTCTTGCGTTGGTTTTTTTTTTTGTTTGCTTGAGATTTCAATTGAAAAAAGCCGCCGTTGTTGTTGTTGCCTTTGTAAAGTTATCGCCAAAAAATAAGGAATGTACAAGGCTTACAGCCTTTGGTTGCTGCTGCTGTTGTTGGTACTGGATTTGGGACTGCATTTTTTGTGGTTTGTATCGAGCATGTGTCATGTTTTTAAAGGACGCAAAAGTAACATTGAAATTAAGCATAAAAAAGGCATTTTAGTTGACAGCTCTAAGCAAAAAATGTTAAAATTAAGATTGATGATTGAATCGGGAGATACATGAAATGGCTAGACAGTAGAAAAGACTTCTTTGTTGTGGCTTGTCTTAAAAAGTTATAAAGAAACATAACTTGGTAGCCTACTCAAAGTTCTACGATTGATTTTAGTTAAGAAATTGAGCAGAAACAAGAATTTACTCCAGAAAAGTCTTAAATATTTAGTCAAAATGTGACTGTTTAAGTGACCTGTTTGAATGTCAATCATAGAACTTTTAACAGGCTTCAGGTCAATAAGTTTCCAAAACAAGACACACACAATACCACCAAAGGGGGCTGGTTGATTGTATAGCTATTTCATGAATTTTCTCAATTCAATCATAAGCGATCTTTGCCTATCTTTAATAAGCTGACAGAGGCTACCCCATGACAGAATTGCTATGACCGCTTGGGAATCCCAAAGGCACAATTGTAGCAAAAATCCAACAACAGTTGCAATTGCCAAATCACAGAAGCTTTGTATGTGTGTGCCTGCTCTGTACCGGCTCTTCTGTTCCTAGTTGGGGAAATTCTGTTCCCGCATTATATTATATTAAGTGTTAACAAAGCAGTCTTAGGGTATTTTAGGTTCTATTAATCCCCTGACTTTCTTTCAATCAAAACTTTCCATCTTTGTTAGACTACAGGGTCTCCATCTAGTCGATACTTTTATCATTATTCACCATAATTTCGTTTCCAATTTTAGTTATGCTGCTATCGTATACGATTTAGTGTCGTCTTTTCTTGCTTATCTGCGGTGGCTTTCTTTCTTCACTCTCCTCCTTCATTCCCTTCACTGACTCCTCCTCTTCATTCCTCGTCCCAGGCATGTGTCATCGACGTTAAGTGCCGCGGCAAAGAGTTAATCTCGTCGATAATTATAATTTATGGCTTGCTGTGTGTTCACCTTCTTCAAAATGCTCCAACTACGTATTATGCAGTTCTCCATTTATTTTTTTTTTTATTTTCATTTCTGTTTTGTTCCTTCCTCTGTGCTTCATCATAATCACAGTTTTAATTGGAGTTTCGGCACACGAAAACGAAAAACGCATTGAGTTGTGCTGTTCATAATGTCAAACTGACAATATTTATGATTTAGATTGCTCATTGTAATTGATCATTGTCTGTGGCGATCATAAACCATATTCTCCGTTTCTTTGTTGTTGTTATTTTTATGGTGCACCCAATTATGTCAATCACAGCTATGGGCTACTGCTTTTTCAGGTTTTTCCTAATGTTTTCTCACCTACATAGATATCCGTATCGTAATTTATCATATTGATATGAGGCAAGTCGAGCCCTTTCCCGCCCGGCAGCTACTCCTCGGCTCGACTCTAGGCTACTCTAGAAATGATCTATAGCAGCTAGCCCTTAATCTTAGCCACATTAACTCAATTGATGTGATAAATAATGGCCAGGCAAAACAAATGTGCCAAGTATTCAAGCAAAGCGACTGAAACAAAATGCAGCCCCATCATAATTCATCAAAACCGGCCAAACAGTGCAGTGGGACCAGAGTAAGCTATAAAGGGAACTCAACATTAAAGTGTTGGAACTTGAAGTTTGAGAACTATTTATTTTAATTGTTTTTTAAATTAAGTATCAATCTATTTTTAGCTATTTTTCGCAACTTAAAGTGGCTGTGTCTAATTGCTTTTCGACTCCATTCATGAATGGCGATTCAACTTAACTATATATGGGCATTTCCATAGAAAAGTCCACCGTGGCCGGAAAAATGTAAGTCATTACAAAAATTCTGTTATATGATATAATCTTAAAAAAACATTCATATTTAATTAATTTAAATAATTCACACCTAAATTCCTTTCTGAAGGTGAATAAACCAACGGCAAAACTGCATAAATGCCATTTCTCTTTTTTGTAATTTTTAATAACATTTTCTCTTAAATGTTATTGCCCTTAAGAGAGATGATACATGAAAATAGCCATTACATAAAATCTTTCTTCTAACAACAGTTATCTAAAACGATTATAATGACGATAATCACGATTAACTGTTAATTTTTAATTTGCTTTAGTTCATGTTCTAATGTCGCGCGCGACATCGAAAAACATAATTTGTTCTTATTTCGTGATTGATACCAGCAGCAAGTGTGTGAAAACGTTTCGCTAACCAGAGTTTGGTGGTTATAAAAATATAAAACGAGAAGGCCAAGCTAACTTCGTCTGTGCCGAAGTTTTTATACCCTTGCAAATGCTGTTTTGGAAATTTCAGAGTTTATGAACGCTTACATAAAAATCTAAAAAATTTTTAACTAAAATCCATTTTCCGACAGATAAACATCTTATTTCGACCAAATTTCGCGAATCCTTTTGAAAACATATCAAATTAACAATCGCGGAGTTTAAGAAAGATAAAATTTAAAACAGAAAAGATTTTTCTCACTAAGACTCATTTTCCGACCAATCGGTCCTATGGCAACCATAAGGTATAGTCACCCGATGTCGATCAACTTTTTCAAATTAGTTTGAAAGCGTTTAATATTATGAATCACCGACGATTTACTTGAAAACAAAAAAGTTTTTTTCACTAAGACCCATTTTCCGACCGATCGGTCCTATGGCAGCTATAAGATATAGTCATCCGATTTTGACCAAAATTTGCAAATCTATTTAAAAGCATATAATATTAATTATGGCAGAGTTTTATGACGCTAGCATTGAAAACAAAAAAGTTTTTTCACTAAGACCCATTTTCCGACCGATCGGTTCCATGGCAGCTATATGTTATAGTCATCCGATTTTGACCAAAATTTGCAAATCTGTTTGAAAGCATATAATAATTAATTATGGCCGAGTTTTATGACGCTAACATTGAAAACAAAAAAGTTTTTCCCACTAAGACCCATTTTTTGACCGATGGTTCCTATGGCAGCTATAAGATATAGTCATCCGATCCGGTCGGTTCCGACATATTAGCAGCGTGCAGTAAAAAGAAGACTCTGTGCAAAATTTCAGCTCGATAGCTATAAAACTGAGAGACTAGTTTGCGTAGAAACAGACGGACAGACAGATAGACGGACGGACAAAGCTCAATCGATTCAGCTCGTCGCCCTGATCAAGAATATATATAGTTTATGGGGTCGGAAATGAATATTTCCATGCGTTGCAAACTTCTGGGCAAAATTATAATACCCTTTGCAAGGGTATAAAAACAACAAGTGCAAAAAAATTCCATTTGAAATTTTTGGAGTTTTTTGAAGTTTTTCACGTGCGACATCGTGAGTGTCACTTTTTTTAAAAAATATAATTAATTCTTAATATTAATGTGTATAAATTTAATATAGATGAGCAAAAGCTGCGCCAAAACAAAAAAAGAGAACTGAAGATCCGGTGAAATTGAGCAACTTCCGATTAAAATGCAAAAGAAAGAATGCAAAAAACTAGACAGAAATGGAAGGAACTGGCGAAAATTAATAAAGATTGGGTTGCAGCTAAGCGAGAACAGGATCGTATAAGACAGAGAAACTTAAGAGAGAGGAAAAAAGAAGAAAAACAAAGAATTGTTTTTGCACTCCTTACACATGCAAACAAACGTTGGGAAAAGCAGTAAAAAAAAGTCAAAGCAGCATTGCCAAAGGGAATTGGCTAAAAAACTGAAAATCCTTGACGTCTTGAATAAAAATTATAAGAAACGAACAAATGAAGAGATAAAATCCAGTGACTTACTGAAAGAAGACCAGATAAAAGCAGTTCAAAACTTTTATATGAGCGATAATGTTAGCGTGCAAGCTGCTGGAAGGAAAGATACTCTTCTATATGATGGACAAGTAGTTACCAAGCGCATTATGCTGACGACGGTTTCAGAAGCCTATCACAACAGAAGGATTACGAAAAACCGCCTTTGTTAAAAATCGACCAAGACATGTGCTATTGACAAACAAATTTTCGCATAACAATTGTGTTTGCAAGTACCATGCAAATTTTGGGTTTTTTGTTAGAAGGCTGTGCAAAATTAATGCCGTCTTTTCCAAGAGATTTCCAAACTTTTTTGAAAATCTGCTTGCTGCGATATCCTTGACGAAAATTGTATGACTGGCGATTGCGAAAAATGTGTACGAGACGTAGAACATGAGTTAGTTCCGCTCAAATATCGAGGAAAAATGGATGAAGATGTTAAATGGCAACATTGGCGGAGCATTGAAACCGAATAAATCTAACATGTACTATTGCTCCATTATCTGACCTTATTTATGAACTGGAACAACAGAAATATTTTGAAAACAAGAGAAAACAACTAAAGCCAGCGGAGATTGTTTTGCAAGTAGATTTCACAGAAAATGATCACCTTAACACTCAAAATGAGATTCAAAGTGCTCACTTTAATTACCGCCAAGTAACTATTTTCCCTTGTGTGGCATGGATTTTTGGCGAAACGAAATCATTTGCTCTCGTTAGTGACAAATTAATTTTGTTCTTAAAATTCATCTAAACAATATTTTAATTACTAAATAATTCTTAAAATAAATAGCATATAAATTATTACCTAAAAAAACCATAGTGGAAAAATATGTCGCGTTCGCAATGTCACGTATCGAATCATATTTTATTTTGAAATAAAAAAAATAAACAAAATTTTTCGATCAAATAAATTCTAATATACAGATAAATTATTCAACAACTTTTTAAAATTATTCGCACTAAATGGTTTTGGCAGATTTCGCTGAGTTTTGCCTTTATATTGATGGCCAAAAGCACCACTTTCGTTTTTTGTCGCGTGCGAATCGCTTTTTGATTGGCTTGGAACCAGCACTAGGTATGGTCTCTACTTTACCACTAATTAAAGAGCTTCGAAAGTGCTATAAGTTACAGTAACAGAAGAAAATAAAAATATTTTAGTTTGACTTCTATTTCAATTTAATGCGTACGACGGTCGCGTTCGACATCATGGAAATACCCATATGCTGTTGGCAGGAATATTACGTAATTTGAACTATTGTCAGTTGGCAAATGCTTTAGATCAGGGGTGCCCAAGCCCATTGCGCTCGACGCGCATTCGTTGCGATTTTCCGCGTAGCAAAATACGCGCATATAGTCCTAACGCTGTATAAGTAATTTCAATGGTGTCGAAATTGCGCCTTAAAGTTACATTTTACTTGATTTATAGCAATTTTGTCAAACTAAACCATCTGCTACAAGCTATTGAGTTTTTCGGATATTTATTTATAGATAAACATAGGCTCTAATTATGGAAATTGTGTTTCGTTTTTGTCAGGACCATAAGAAAATGACAGCCTGTTAAACCTAAAAATTAAGAATTAAATTTATGGGAGGACAACTAGACTCCCACTCCAAATTTTGATAGGCTACTTCATATAACATTGGCGATAATAAGTATTTTTTTTTTATGTACAAAAACAAAATTCATGGAACGCTAGTTTAACGTTTGCAGATTGTTGAAGTATTTTATATAACTGTAATCAGTAGTTATATCTTCTCTGCGAATCTCTGTAGACAGAACAGGTCACACAAGACGTAGAAAATGCATTTTTGTCTGTCCGACATTTAATCAAGAATAAAATGAGCTGAGCGTGAAAGTGGGGAGAACACCAGCCCAGCCACCACCCAGTAACCAGTAGCCAGTAAACTGGTAAGCATCATGTTTGACTCAGAAGAGAATTGGTCAGCATTAAGCAACATGGCCAAAGAAGTGTACCAAAAACTAGATGAGCCTAAAGGCATTCTCCTATTCACCATTAAAAAAAGGAAGCTCAGCAACAATATACAAGGACTTAAACTATGAGGTAGGACCAGTGCTGGGAATGCTGATTATTTTTTTTAATCAGTCGTCGCTTAAATTAAAATTTTTTTTTTTTAAGTAATGGAGTTTTTTAAATGAATTTTAATAAAAATATTATCTTTTCAATTACTATTAAAGCCTATTGAAATTGGTTTACATTTTAGCTCAACTATTTTTTCAAGACAATTGAAATTTATTTGAGTTTTTCCATTAAAATTTAGAACTAGTTGAAAAAGAAAGCTTTAAGTCAATTATTAATGGCACTTGAACCCAGTCAAGTGCCAGTTAATATATTTTTATTTATTTCCCTTCCATTAAACTTTTGCTTGGGATATTTCCCTTCGATTAAATTTTCAATTGGGATTTTTCACTTCAACTAAATTTTCAATTGGGATATTTCACATCAATTAAATTTTAAATTCTGATTTTTTATCAGCAGTAAATATTTATTTATGTCGAAAACTAAATACAAAATATTTCAAGTACGGTGAAGTTTTGTATTTTTCGGGGTATCGATAGCAAACAGCTGACTTTGTCGTCGAATATCGATAAGCGATACCAACATGATTTGACAGGTAGACAAATTGCATAACTTGAAAAGAGTTTTTATTAAATGAAACAAAAAAAAAAAATGAATTTCGATAGTGATGACAGCATTGAAGACAAAGATTTTTTGCCTAATGAAAATCTTGGGCGTATGTCTTACCTCTGCAGAGAACAATGTAGTTTCGGCACTCTAAGTACTGTGTAAGTAATATCAAAGATAATAAATTAATGGTGAAGCGTGGTGTAAAGTTAAATTTACTTTAATTTGCAAAAATAATTTTGATGACGATTTTCCAAGCGAAGCGATTTTCCGCCACCAACCAAAATCAAAAAGGGGGAATCAGACATTCTTTTTGAAGGAAAATATTTTGAAGTCATTTCGAAGGTGAATTTTAAAATGCTTATTATCATTTTTTAAAATTTATTTATATTCTTTTTATTAAAGAGGGATGGGTGCCATTACCTAAGGAAAATGGGAGGTATAATTGCACAGTGCAATATTTGTTCGCCCCCCAAATGCTTGAAAGGGACGTTGGGTGTTACATTTAATTTTGTTACCCACTTGACAGTACGTCACCCTGAGCAATACGCCAACTATTTGATAGACAAGACTGAAGCCAGCATAAAAGTCAGAAGACTTTGATTTAAGGGTTTTGAAGTACTTGGCAAGCTGTCACACACCCTTAAACGCAGTGGAGAATACGGATTTTATAAATATGTTTAAGGGAAAAGGAATGGTAGTGAAAAGCAGTGGAACCATGATAAAAATATTAAAAGAATCAAACACATGTATGGTTCTTCAAATAAAGACACTCTTAAATCAAGTGAAACACGTCTGCACTACAGCAGACATTTGGTCTGCACGGTAACGATCTTTTTTAGGATACACAATCCATTGGATTGATGAAAGGACGTTGAAGCGTCGTTTAGAAGGCAGACACACTTTTGACAGAATTGCTGAACTAATTAATGAGATTCATTTGGAATATGGTCTACCCGAAAACAAAATTGTCTAGACTGTCACCGATAATGGATCAAACTTTTGTAAGCCTTTAAAGAGTATGGGATCTTAGGTAATTAGGTTTGTTTCTCAAGGTCAACTATTCAACATAAATATATAATTCAAATAGATTCAGAAAACTAAACATAAAACAGCAAATGGAAACCTTTCGAAGGTATGAATTGTGAATCAGTTTAGAAAAACATTTTATATTTAATTTAATTTATATATAATTGTAATCAGCATTCCCAGCTCTGCGTAGGACCAACTTACTGAAGTGGGCTGTTCGGATAAAGTGGTATATAACCAGAATTATGATGGCGAGAGTGGTTCTGTTATGGTCCTATCATTCCATGAATAAGTTATCGTACTGCTACGAACTGCTATACAAATTTAAGGTGGGAATCTAGTAGTCCTCCCATAAATTTTAATCTTGATTTTCGGGTTTAAAAGGCCGTAACTTTGCTTATGTTATTGACACAAATGCAACAAAATTTCCATAATTAGTGCATATGGGTCATTCTTTTATAAGCCGAACAGGTAAAAAACTCACCATTTTTGATTCCAATAAAAAAAATCCGAAAATAGATCTCGACATGCCCACCAAAACGTAATTTGTGGTTTTGCAAAAAAAAATTTTTGTTAATTTTATAAACAATTTCAAAAATCGTCAAAAATGGAAAAAAAGGGTTTTTTAAAAACTGGATTTCTCAGGTTTGGTTTATCCGACAGTTCTCGTGTTGATATTGCTGAGTATTTGAATGTATCTACTAAAATAATAATTTAATAACTTTTTAAATTATTCAATAGTATTAAGTAATTGTTGCTAAATTTTTTATATAATTTTTTCTCAGTGTTAACCACCATGATATATCTTCTAAGAAGATACATTTTATGACCCTAAACAAACCTTAGCGGTTTTTGCAAAACCGCAAATTTCGTTTTGGATTTCGGATTTTTTTTTATTGAAATCAAAAATGGTGAGTTCTTTAACTGTTCGGTTTATATAAGAATGACCCATATATATCATCTCGCAACACTATCACTGAAGAACATATTTCATTAATATCTGAGCCAGGCTCAGAGTACATCGGCCATCTTGCGATTAATTCGGGAAAAGCAACAACGATTGAGAATAATACAAAAATAAATTGCCTACAAAAATTCTAGAATGGTAAGTTTTGCCAATTTCTTGGAAACGGAAACTAAGATATGGCTTTGACATGCCAACTCGTATTCCTCATGTGTAGACAAGCAGAAATTAGTGAAATTTCCGAACCATAAATTTCTTGCTACAATCTAGCCAATGTTTTTCAAGAATTGATAACAAATCGATAATGATCATAAATATTAATAGACAAACCTTTAGGTATAAATACTGAAGTCGTCTGGTAGAAAGTTAGTATTTTTGCAATGGAGCTCCATTGGGTTTGTTTAGCATTCGTGTGTCTCAGTCTCACAATAAGCAATCAAAGCTGCCTTGGTGACAAGATCCGTTTGGTAAGTCTAGTATATAAAATATGTCAGAACTAAGGCAATTAACAAACTACATATTGCAGAGCTCCAATAGCGAAACCACTGAAAGGTAAGCCTAAACATATAAAATATTTCGACCCTTTTTTCATAGAAATTCCTACCACAGCAGACTAAACAAAGAACTGGACAATTTATGTAAATTGGCCAAGGCCAATATCCAAACAAATCATCTTAGCCTTGCAACTTCGAATGCTTTCGAGATTATAGAAGAATTGGTTCTGAGCAACGCAACTGGATTAACACTAAATTCCTCATCCTGCCCTCGTTTATCGGGAGCACATGGCATTTATACAATTCAAGTGGATAATCTGGAGCCTTTCTCTGTTTTCTGCGATGCCGAGATAGCTGGTCCTGGCTGGACAGTGATTGCACGTCGAACAAATGACAAAGAAAATTTCTTTTTAAAGTGGCAAAGATATAAGGAAGGATTTGGAAATTTGGCTAGCGATTTCTTTATTGGACTGGATAAACTGCATGCAATCACCAAATCGCAGCCCCATGAACTGTACATATACCTGGAGGATTTTGAAGGAGAGAAACGTTATGCAAATTATGATGATTTCTTCATAGAAAGCGAAAACGAACTCTATAGAATGTCGAAATTGGGCAAATTTACCGGAGATGCAGGCGATTCGCTGACCAGACATAAAAATCAAAATTTTACCACATACGACAAGGAAAATTCTCCAAGTGCTCTTCATTGCGCCTTTTTAAGGATGGGTGCCTGGTGGTATGATAGTTGTTCGGATAGGTAAGCGCTACAGAAATGAAAATCAAATGAAGGCTAACAAGTTTAATGGTTTATTTTTTAGCAATCTTTTTGGTCAGTATTTAAATGGTGTCTATATGGATGAATCCAAATTTACGGGAATGCATTGGCATACTTGGCATGGTTACATGTATTCACTCAAAACTATTCAAATGATGATTAGACCAAAGTGTACATGTTCGTATAAC